>QDEB01001310.1:0-26717 GCA_004193795.1 Asbolus verrucosus | reverse complement strand
ATGTCTGGCTTTTATTGCTCCCAAATGTATATTAAAATTGAATGAAATAAGCCTTTCGACATCGTCGTTGTAATATCAGTATTTTTGTATAGCTTCTCTTTTTCAATTTTAAAAAGAAGACTGGAAATAAAATAATTTTCAAAAATCGTTAAAAAAGTTTCATAAATGACGTATGAGCTTTCATTTGATTATATTTCAATTTCACTTTAAACGTGTTTAAGTTGCAATATTTAAATTTAGTTGGAGCATCTCGTTTATAAATTACTGAAATTTTATTGTAATTGAAATAATTCAATACAGGGGGTCAAAACAAAGCGGTTTGGGAAGATGTAACAGGCTCGACTCCGTTATCATTTGTAAAAGATTGTGTGTCGTTCACAACAACGGTATCAGCTCGTTTCTGGTTGATGGACTGCCGAAACGTATCTGATGCAGCTAGGATGGCAACAGATTTATACACACAGGTAGCAAGCTCATCAAAACGTAGTTCCGAAACATTTATAAATTATTTATAAATGCTTTACAGGCAGCACACGCACCTTTCATGGCAAAATTCGTTCTTTTCGGAAAACGAGTTAGTCTCTTCGAATCTCGAATTCGAGTCTTTTGTATGACTGATGATAAAGAGGACAAAACTTTAGAACACCAAGAACACTTTGTAGAAATTGCAAAAAGCAGAGACGTGGAAGTACTGGAAAACAAAGATATATTTATGGAATTTGCCGGAAATCTGGTGCCAGTATTGCAGTCTGGTGAACAACCAAAATTGGGTTTCAAAGCTTTCAAGGAAAATCGATCGGCTTTTACGATGCGACTAAGAGATCCCGTAAGTTTGGAACTTTATTTTGAAATATTTTTGTTATGATAATTGTGTACTTCTGACAGGACGAGGAACCCGTTGGTCGTATTATTTTCATGAGCGATTCTAAAGTCGCTAAAGGAGAGCCAACTCAAATACCTTTATGCACTCTCAATCTTGTTTTACCTAAAGATATACTTCCAGATCGTGATTCACAATCAGATTTACTTTCTCTCGATATTGATAACAGTTTCCTGCATCATGGTGGTATAAGTAAGTTTTTCAATGAAAATGAATCAAAAAAATGAGTGAATAAATGTCCGCTAGGTAAACCAGATACGATTCATAGAGCTGACTTTAGATTGTCAGATATTTGTAACCTTTTGGATGAAGATTGGGTAAAACTCGCTTCTGAACTGGATATAGCCCCATCTGATATTGCTTTAATTAAAGAAGAATACCCGAATAATAATCCTCAACAAGCTATGATAATGTTTAGATTATGGTTAAGACAGAAGGCCAATAAGGCCACAGGTAATTTATTTTAAAATGATAGAAGTTGAAGGTTAATTTTTGGTTAAAAATTGTTAGGTAATAAGCTAGAATTGGCACTAAAAAAAATTGGAAGACCTGATATTGTAACTAAATGTATTTGTAATGTGGAACTTGTTACTGATGACATGGAAAAAGCTCTTGCTAAAGTACGTTTAGATCAATCTGGCTTTGACACTCTTAAGGACGAATTAGGTTCTTCAAGAGATACTTCCTTGAGACGAGACACAAGTTTAAATAAAAATATTAAAGGAAGTCAAGACGATTTAGATAAAAGTGATAGAAGCAGTACGTGTTTTTTTTTTTTTTATTATTTAATAATTATTTAAGTAATCAAACTTTTTTTTGTAGATGACTTTCAGAATCAAAATTCGACTGACAAAGATCTTACAGATACGATTAGTGATTATCTGCTGGTTAAGAAAGATCAGAAATCGGGAAAATCTATAGAAAATCAACTGGATAACCGAGCAGTATCTCCCAATGCCAATCAAGAAGTATTGGAAGAGATAACTCAGCAGTTGAATAATTTACAATCTACACCCAGATTAAAAATTGATAAAAATGCAAATACACCTCCACCAAGCCCCGCAGAATTCCATTTCGATAAAGAAGCGAACTTTGTGAACCAAGTATACCTAACGAAAGGTACGTTATTAGTAATTAATAAATGTGCTTTTTTTTTGTAATACAATTATTATGTTGGCTAACCAATCGTGTCAGATGTTATTAAGTTAAAAATGTATAATGATTTTCTTTTTGTTATTTATTGTGTAATTAGTAACACTTCACAATAAGTAATGAAACAACTTTTAGGTAGATAATAATAAGTTGTACATTATATCACAATAACACAAGTAGTCATGCCCATTTTAATATTTCGCTTTTTTAACTCTGCATACTCGCAAGGTGTAATGTTTCTCCACGCACATGTGGGTTTCTTAGCTTAGAACTAGCACTTTCTTTCAGTTTTTTTTTAATTTGCATACACATACTTAACTTTAGCACATAGCAATACAGCATCTTTCAGTTTCTCAGTAGATTGTATTTTTAATTATTTCAAAAGGAACCAGCTCACCTCAAGAAGAAATCCTAACTTCAACTCCACTGAAATCTGGAAAAGATTCCGTGGATATAATTATAGATCCCATCGCAATTCTCAAAAAGAACGTCAACGACACTTTGACATTTTTACATCAAGAACGTAACGACTTCTTACCTCAAGAAGATATTATAATACCGAGCCGAAAAGACGATCATATTTCGAAAGACATTGATCTCAGCAGCATTAATTTAAGGTCACAAAAAAAAACAACGGATGAATTAAAAACTGCCGCAGAAAACGAAGTTAATGACGTAATTCAAGAGGCTGAAAATGTAGTTAATGATTTAAAAAGTGACGTAGAAAATGGTATTAGTATAGTCAACGATGAAATTAAAGGAAAAGTTGAAAAAATAAAAGATGCTGTTGAAGAAAAAACTGATAGTTTCAGGGAAACAGGCGATAGTTTACTAGATGAGTACAAAAACACAACTGAAGATTCTTTAGACAATTTAGAAAGTTTGAAGGATGATTCGATATCTAACGCGCAAGAAAAAAGTGAAGAAGCCTTCAGATTTCTTGAAAACGAGATTAGTAGTCCGCTAACACCATTAAAAGATAATCTAAGAGATACAGCGACATTTGTACAAAGAGAAATTGATTCAATATTATATGACGAACCAATTAAAATCGTTAATTTTTCGCAAGAAATTGAACCTCCGAACAGTCCCAAGAGTTCGATACCTGTGGCTAAACCGAGACAAAAAATTGAAAAAGAAAAGGATATAGATTTATTATTTTCTTATGATGGAAGGGAATCAGTATCACCTACTGATGAAGATCTGTTAAGTAAAATACCTATTAAAGGTGGCAAAGTAAAAACAATAAAAAAACATTCCAAAGACCCTCTGAAAGAATTTGTTAAACTTTCACAGGATGTTAACTGGGACGACAGCGAAGAAAATATAACTGAGAAAATCGTGAAAAACGTCACAGCGGACCCTATAATTAGAACTACATCTACGAGAATAACAACCGAAACTGTTCCCGAAAAAATAAAAAGTAAAATCCCCGTACTTCACACGGAAACACTTTCTCCGACTGAAATAACTGAAAGATACGAAATATCACCGAGAAGCAAAATTCCTATATTAAAAACTGAAACGACAAGGATAACGTCACCTGAAACGACGTATGTCGAACGTACGATAATTTCACCGACCCAAGTTATTGAAACGACGGTGGTATCTCCTGGTTCAAAAATTTCAACCAAGAGTAGTACTATCGATTCGGACTCAGATGACGATAGTCCGAGGACCCCACCTTTGAAAGGAATTTTGAAAAAAACTAGCATCAGAACTGTTGGCAGTTCTAGTGGTTCCGACGTGGCCCTTCATGAAGAAGGTGCAGAGTTGAGTGAAAGCGAAACAGGTATGTTATTGGTCTCTTGTTGGAAGCTTGTCGCTATTTAGTCTCTTCTAGATTTTAGTTTAGATTTTAAGTTCAAGCTTCGTGATTGCGTCAGTCCCATTTCTTAAGCTTATGTTCTACCCAAGAAAATAACAACTGAACCATTCTGTTTATTTCTATTTTTAAAAATAAAAATTAAAGATCGAGTTGTAATAGACTCTTTGACATTGTTAAAGTAGCTAATTGTTACGGGTACATTGTAGATAATACATTTTTTAATGATAAACCTAAATAATAAATCAATTTCAACTATAACATAATAATGTCTAAAGAAATTACTTTTTTTTTTAAAGATGGGTTTATAGAGTTTGCAACAAGAATATGGACAGTGAAAATCACACGCCTAATATACCAAACTCGTAAGAAAGATCATTTTTCCACAAATGAATATGTATAATAAAAATTTTGAATTTAATTAACAACTTTAAAATTTTACTTTAATTTACAACTTCTTAAGTAATAATTATAATTATACAACCATTTATTTACATGTTAATTGTAGATCAGAATTTTTTTTTTTTTAATATTGAAGTTAGTTATTTCAAGAAAATTCCAAATCTATGTTGGTATAGTGCATTAAAATAAATTGCACAAAAGCAACTAATTAGTTATAAATTAGTAAAAATCTATACACAGCTGCAGCCAATGAATCTTTTTTTTTTAAGTTTTGAAGAGATACAATCACCTCGATGGTTAAAAGTTACTTCATATTATGCGTAATCACCAAAATTAGGCTTTAGATAGCGAGAATGGAAACACTGAAAATAATTATTATCCACGTAATTTTCACTATACATATTCTTAATGCGAACTCTGAAGTTCTTGTTTTTTACAAAATATTTTCTTCAATGACCGGATAAATTAAAATAATACATATTTTGGAAATGGTTTTCAATTACAGCTTAAATAAATTTTGTTGTATAAATCAAATAAATTGTAATACTATGTGGTAGAACGCAGTAAGTATTCAAATAATTTGTTCAAGCCTGAAAATGAATGAGTAGTATTAATTTCTTTGAAAATGTAAATTAAAAAAAAAAAAAAATTGATTTTACTTTCTCGATTAACAGTTTCTTTTTAACAAAAATTGTTTATTGAAATAACATTATTTATCAAAGCATCTGTGTAAATTGAGTTAATGAACGCATTGCACTTGTTGCATGTCTTGTCTGTTATAAATACGTTTGCATAACTTCTAATTCAAATAATGTCTTTTGTTTACTGTCTAACCATTAAAATTAACATTAATTCTTGTTAACTCCTAACACCAAATAACATCCCATAGTTGTTCATGTTGGAGCCTCATTGTTGAACTTTTAATGTTAATTTCGATGGTTCCGATGATTTTGAAAATTCATTAACTTTATGTTATTACCTAGCATCAAAAAGTTCCTTAGAGACCTGGCATGTTCTTTACCCTCTAGTGTGGTCGGTTGTTGCATTGGCAACCAGCATGATCGTGTTGGCACTGCTCGCACAGTACTGACTGACACACGGTATGCAAAAATAGCATTTTATTCATTGACACACTGCAAACACACAATCATATTCATAACATGAAACATTTGCGGTGTCTGAATCAATCAGTTTCACTCATTAATCCGACAACACATTGTTAAGATTTTATTTATTTAGTTTTAAAGTTACCTACGTACATAAATAATGAAATAGAATAAAATTTTCAGTTTTAAACACGTATTGCATAGGTAAGTCCTCAAAAATTTAAAGTGTTTACATCATTTAGATGAAATTATTGTTGTTCAAAGTTATTGTAAGGGTATTAAAATGAGGCATGATTGTTATTATACTTTCACACTTACAGACCTGCTTGCATTAACATCCCAAGTCTCTGTATGCAAAGAACTGCTTTCTCAAGTTTCATTGCTTTAACAATAATTTTAATTGTATTGCTTGCAGCTTTAAAAGCTTTAATAAACTCTTTGCTTTGTTTCTTTTAGTTCTTTTCGTACAGAAATTTATAGCATGACGAAAAATATTTCTTATATACATTTACACGATTTTGATAATTTTATAGAACGATTTATGGGTTAAGGTCTATATTAACATTTGATTGATGTTATCCAAACTACATTTTTGTCTTGCTCACTTGATCAGAGATTTGTCCTTTTTTTTTCTCTTCATAAAATTGTATGTAATGTTTCATAAGAAAACAAAAAATGTATTAATTTATTTTTAAAAATGTTCAAACATAAATACATGTCAAATAGAAAGTCTAAAAAGTTTGTATGCTTTAAAAGAATAATTCAAGAAGGAGGCTTCAAAAATACTGGAATCGAGAGATTTGATGGATACTTAGTTGAGAATGTAATGATGGCCATTGGACCATCATATTTGACACACCAAAATAATCAAAATAAAAACAATTAAAAATAATTGTTTAATTATTTAATTTAATTAACGAAAAAAAATTTTCGTTTATTAAGTTTTGAGAAAAGTTTTGTTCACTGACTTAACAAATCTACTATCAGAATTCGAAATTTAAAATGAGGTTGCGTATAAACTGAAAACTGGTGGAATGTTCAGTAGCGTGCATTATGTAAATAATTTTCAAAATGTAAAGTAGTAAAAAAAAATTATTGATAAATTAATTAAAATGATAAAAAAAGAAACAAAATATGTAAGTATAAAGCTTCAATATCTATAATGCAGTCAGTCCCATGGGATTATTTTTTATTTTTTATATTTCTTATTTTTTCGCTGATAAAGTAAATATTGTGTGATAATTTTTTGTCAAGTGTACAATTGGCCAAGTCATTCACAAGGTGAGACACAAAAGAAACATCTAGCGTCGGTGTTTCAACAAACCATGCATACAAATTCGGATTTTTTGTTTAAAAAAGAACTAATTTAGAACCGTGAAGTAGGTGCAATCTTAACATGTTTTAAGGAATTGTAGTTCTTTAATGAAGTATTTTATTGGAAAGTAGCATACTCCTACCTCTGAATTTGTATTACTATTTTCTCTAAATTAGCTTTTAAAATTTAAATAGAACATTTTCAAAGGCACCCGTGTAAATAGAAATTACATGTAGAGGAAGTACCTAATCATTTCCCATGGAAATAATTAGGTACTTTGACATTTACTTTTAGACGGTAAACTCTACGTATATTTTTAATGGAGAGCAGGCTAGAAAATTAAAAATTTTCGTCGAGCAGGCTGCAAAGTAATCGTAAAACCAGTTGATGTTCAACTATAATTTTAACATCTAAACTAATAAAATATTTACCTTTGGAATGTATTGTAGTTTATGATGACTTGAATAATTTTCCTTTAACTTCACTTGGCCTGTGTTCTCAGTAAGATTATTTTCTATTTTATTTTGAAAGAACTTTTAAAATTGGAAAAATTACAGTTTATGTAATCACATTTTCTTATATATTTTTCATATTAAACTTTGTTTAAACACATACAGACGGGCAAAGATTGCAGATTCTAGTAATAATAATATTTAAATTAATAGTTATTTGCGCTCTAAGTGGCGGTAAGTGAACTTTTCTGTCTGAGGTCATTTTTTGTGGACCGAAACGCAGCTGAGGTCCACAATACGACCGAAGACAGAANNTTAATTAATACTATTTTTGTCATTTATATTTAATTAGTCAATAATCATAGTATGTTTGTGTTCTCACTTTATTTTTAACCGTCATTTGCGTTTATTAAACATTTTCTATTTCTAGCAATGTTGAAAATAATGATTTTAAATATGTTAGTACCCTCCCAATTAACGTTACAAACTGTTTCCATTGCAATATTAGTATAAATATTAATAAATACATGTGTATTCCCCAAATATTTATTTTTTAATATCCGTTTATGTGTGTATGGGCATTCATCTGCGGAAAGTGACCTCGTGTGGAAAGTAGTTCTTTCCGCACAAGGATACAGTATGTTTATATTGATATAATCTGTTATTAAGGTATTATACTTTTCATTACAGTAGACTTTCAGACAATGTAATGTCACTTTACCGATTTGGTAGTGAGAAAATTCAATTACGTAACAGCTCAAACAGTACTAGTAAATGTTTCAATTCTATTATTGGTCTTTCTCAGTTTTAAGCATCATTACACAGTTTCCAATATTTGTATTCAATACATGATATAGTTTACATTGCCGTGAGGTTTGAGCACAACTTGCTTCTTGATTTTCGTACAAAGGAAATTGTAATGTGAAAGAAAAACTTTTTTGTGTCAGATCATAGTCTTCGAGACCGGATCATCCCCTCTTAAATAATAACAATGGTTAAAAATTCAGTTAATCAGTGGTAGTGATGACACTATAGCTTGTTCTATTTTTCAGCTTTTACTCTTTTTCGAAAATTTTATTTATAAAATAATTAAATAGTAAAATTGTTTTAAACAATTACTCAGAGAATATACTTGATAAACAACTGAAGTACCTATAGATCATTGAATACACTTACTACTTGTGATCTTTAAACTGAATTTTCTTAAATACCCCTTTAATTTTTACTCTTCTGTAAAAATGAATTGAACACATAAGCCTGATGTTGCAACGCTGATAGTCCGCATTGCTGCGATAGTTTTTATTATATTTATTTATTTATATATTCGGTATAAACAAATGCTTGTAAGAAATAGATGTCACATAAATGTTATCAACAGTTTTTTAAAAGTAATAATTACTATAATCATTCTTTTAATTTAGATTTTGATGATGAAGAAACTGGAAGTTTATAAGCCAAACAGAACAACCTGGTATGTTCACTTTTTCTAACGTTGTTGTTTTCAGTTTTATTCGATGTTGGTAGCTCTTTTTTGTTGTGTATATGTTAGTGAGTTTTTGCACCGTATATCTTCAAATTCGATACCAACTCAGTTACATCTTTGAGGTTGCCAAGTAAGGTTGGGTCTGAAATTATTATTATTATTATACCCACTTGTGCAAAAACTTTCTATTATTGCCTATGTATTGTATTTTCCAACGCCATTGCAGTAGTCATAGAATAAATTGAAAATCCATTTTTCTTTTGTATTTGTCAGTAAATACCTAAAAAAGAGTGTTGAGTGTTAATTATTTAAAGAAATTTAGGAATAAATTCAGAGATAAATTTAAAATTAGTCAGTGAATTTAACGTTTACAGCTGGTCCAATTTTATTTTTGATTTTCGAACCATTAAAATTCCATAAAATGATGAATACGTGTGTGGTATATTTTCTTATCTGTAATGACGCTCCTTTACTTCTGTTTTTTATAATATTAAATGATAGTGACTAACTAACTTTTTATTGTTCCAAATATGACACTGACAGTTTTTAGAAATCTCAATACACTAGGTACATTTAAAATAAATGTTTAAATTGTGAACCCTGTGTTAATAAAAGTAAGCAGCATTAGTACCTAAGTAGTAATATCCATAGTAATATTCGAAATACGTGAACCAACCATTTGTAAACAAACTGTTGCCTATGTCAGTCGAACGAATAGAAAAATTGTTAGTAAGAATCGTTTGATCCTTGTAAAAAGATGAGTGGGAATTAGAAATAAAATAAACAATAAAATTTAATAGTAGTAAAATATTTCTGCTCTAATACCTATAATTAATACATTAGGGTAAATAATAATAATTAAATATTAAATGATGTGAGTGGTAAAGTTTTTTCTTTAAATTAGTGAATTGTGCCCTTCTGTTGTGTTACGTATATATAATTGTGTCTACGTATATTCTGAAATTTGTAAAGCACTTTATCTTTAAACTACTTAAAAAAAAAGGACAATGTTGACTAGTGAGTCTATGAGGACGAATTACTAATATAAAGGTTGCAGCAGAAAAGTACTGTGAAATTGACATGCATAACACGAATTACTTAATTTAATTTACTTAATTACTTAACTTAACATTTTAACACTATTAATTTTATCACTGTTATACCAGTCTTTTTCTTTAAAAATTCCGAAATGTTTTACAAAATTTTTGCCAAAAAATTTGAGGAAATGTTACTTACTACCTATGTAAAATAATGTCATTTCAAATTCTTCAGTGCTAGTTACCTCCAATTCTTTTTGTGGATTTTGTTTCGCTTAAATAACTTAATAAATAACAGGTTTATAGATATAAAAGTGTAAATTAAAGTAAATTGCATGTAACTTCTGCATCAACCTGATGATACATCTTCAATCTCGGTATTATTTACCGATTCAATACCAAACCTAATTTAAGACTAATCCATAAATTAATACACGGTAAAAACCACATACTACAAGCCATACTGCAATATGTTTTAAATCATTTATCGTTATTAAATTTCGTAGAGGACCTTTACCATCAAGATCAACCGCAGTATACCGAAACAGTCGCAGAAGAAATCGATCCAATAACTGGAGCAAAGTAAGTTTTCTTTTCACGTTTTTAATTGGAATATAAATTTCTTTGGTTGCAGAATTACCCGAACTGTTAGAACCGTAAGTCAAATAGTCACATCGCCTGGTGGGAGGAGTGAAGAAGAAATGCGCCAATCCATGCAAAATGTTTTGGATCAATTTATGTCAGAAGAAAGAATTCCACATTAAATAAAAGCATACTAAAATATTAGGTATAAAATAAGTACTATTGATACTTAAGTTGACAAAAGTTATACATTTTTATTGCTTGTACTATTTGATTGATGTCTTATTTGAAGTATATTTATAATAATAACAAATTTTATCAATTTGTAAATGAAACACTTTTTTTATTATGTAAAAATGATTCCATGTTTGTAATTTTTATCATTTTTAAATGACCAATTTTTAAAGTTGTGAGTTTGTAATAAATAAATTAGAAGTTAAATATTCGCAACATTAAAGTGTTCTAAACATTAAAATAAAGTTTCCAATTTTAAAAATTTATGTAAGAAAATAATGTATTATGCATTTCTGCTTTAAGTAGTCGTAAAAGCAGTTGAATTCCAGTTATGTAAATTATTTTTAGCCTTTGAACTAGTGCCTAGAGTCATGAAATTTTTACTTAAAACATTTTTCACCTGTTTCAAGTAAAAATTCTATTGATGAACATTTGTTTCATTATCCTTATAGCAGAGCTATTTATCTTGAAGGTACTAAAGCATTTCCGTCACAGTTGATTACATGTGAAAGTTTATCATTATACATAATAGATTTTAATATATTTAATATAAATAATTATGCTTATCTGGAATAAAATTACATCATGTAGAAATGGTTGCTTCTGTATTAATTATATATTTATTTTAAAAATAAATGTGTGGTGTACATTTAATTCACAGTGTTTTATTTCGCAACATCAATCATTGTTACCTGCAATTTGAAACATTTGCAACACAACTAAGACCTGCTTTACACGATAAATATTTCTAAATGTTAAAAAAAAAAAAGTAAAACATCTCTATATGTACAGGTAATTATAAATATTTGTGGTCAAAAGCAGTTGGAAAAACAAATGCAAATGGTCTTGTTGCCGCTATGTAATCGTAAAGATTCGGACTGTTTACTCTTGAGGGTAAGAACACAATTCGTCATTAAACTGGATGGGAGATTATGTAAAAAAAATATTCCTTGAGATCAATTTAAACAAAATTGTACATTTTACTTAAAAGACAGGTTGTTTAAAACATTGTAATAAAGTATCTTGAGAAGTATCTGGTATCTAGTATCTAGGATCGCTTGTATAGTTAAAAAAAAAAGTTTTTTTTTGAACTTATATACTATATCAGTATCTTTATTACTAAAAATGTTTCCATGTTTTAACAAAAACTTCTAATATGTCTGATAAATTTATTCTTATAAAAATTCCACAAAATCGGCAAAAAATTAAAATAAACAATATTTTTTTTATACTCTAAACAAATTATGTAACAAAAGACTATATTCTATTTTCCCCCAAATCCACCCATCAAATTACCTAAATTCCCTAAACCACCACCAGCACCGGCGTGGAGTTGTCGCATCATATTCTGTAAACCTGCCATACCACCCATTTGATGCAACACTCTTGGATCCATCATTTTCGCCATTTGTTGATTTAACTTCGCCATCTGAGTTGGATTTACATTTTTTGCCATGTCGCCATCCTTGAAAAGACCTTTAATACCGCCCATTTTCTTCACGACGGCAGCGAATTTCGTATACTGTGTAATAAGTTCTTTTACTTCCCTTTCAGTAACACCAGCGCCTTGAGCAACTCTTATGACTCTGCCATTTTGTTTTGAAAAAATTTTGGCACCATCTCGACTGTCCAATTCATCATCATTCATGCTGTCCATTATGGTCATCAACCTCTTTAACCGCGACATCGATTCTTGTTCACTTCCTTTAGACATGAAATCTTGACTAAAACCCGGAATCATCCCCTATTGAAAAACAACAATTATTCGACATAAATAACACCAAAAAAAGTTCATACCATAATCTGCGAGAATGGTCCCATTTTCATGATATTTTGAAACTGTTCATACATATCTCTTAGGGTGAACTGGCCATGTTTTATTTTTTCCAATAGTTCTTCGTTATCTTCCAACTTGAGTTCGTTCACTTTATCTATGAGACCCTCAATATCACCCATACCTAATAATTTGCTTACAAATGGCTTTGTTTTAAAAGATTCTAAATCATCTATATGCTCTCCAGTGCCGATATAAATTATAGGGCTGTTTGTTGCTGCCACCCTAAGATGTTTTCAACTTAATCCATCAATTGTAAAATAATGTCACTGATTACTTACGCACTAAGGGCCCCACCACCTTTTGCATGACCATCTAATTTTGTAATAATAACAGAACCTACATCAACTTTTTCTTTAAAAGCTTTTGCCTGTGCTTCACAAGCTTGACCTATGGTGGCGTCCATTACGAAAATAATATTGTCTGGTTTCTATATACATACAAAAAGCAGTCATACTAAAAAGCATTTAAAAAAATAAAAAAGCGATAACTTACAACTGCATTTGAAACAGCTAACATTTCTTCAAACAATGATTCTTCCTGTTTATGTCTTCCACTTGTATCTACAATAATAATTTCAAAACCTTCCTTTTTAAACATATCAACACCATCTTGCGCAATAACTACAGGATCCACTTCAGTGTAACTTAAAAGAAGACAAGTTAGATTAAAAAAAAAATATATGACAATAACAAATTTAAAACCTTCCGTAAAATGGAATTCTTGCTTTTGTACAATTTTGTTTGACCTGATCATAAGCACCAGCTCTAAATGTATCAGCACAAACAAGACACGACTTCCAGTTTTTCTTTTGATAGTGATAAGCCAATTTTGTGCAAGTTGTTGTTTTACCAGAACCTTGTAATCCCACGAACATAATAACGTTTGGTTTTCCTTTCACAGGCTGAAAAGGTTTGACACCAGGATCAACAAGCTTAAATAAAACATGTTATTGTTGGATAATTAAAATTTTAAGCGATTACTTTGACGAGTTCTTTAAAAACGGCACTTTGAATCATTCGTCGTTTGTTAAGGCCTCCGGCCATTTCATCAAAATCAATTACTGCCCTTACATTTTCTCTCAACTTTTTCACAAGACGAATATTGACATCAGCTTCAAGTAGGGCTGCGCAAATTTCTTTAAGCATTCCATTGAGGACCTTTACAAAATAATTTCATTCATTACAACCTATAAACCAGCTGTTACGCTTTACCTCTTCGTTTATTATTGTTGCTTTGCTTAAAGACTGCAAAGCAGTCGTAATTTTACGACCTAAATCTGCTAACACCATTGTGGCTGTATTCTATGTGTAAAATTATATATTTTGTGTAACTTTTATGTTTATATCATGTTCTGTCACAACGACACTTGATAATTTTGACAAACAGTGTGGCCACGGTGGCCACTATTTCTTGTTTCAAAACGAAAAAGAACTAGGCGATCGTGTGGGGGTAAATTCAAAACTGGAATTTTTGAAACATTGAAACTATTGCTCATTTTCTTTCAAGCATAATTCATTCAAATATGCTTTTTAAATAGAAACTTTCTTTTTTACATTGATACTTTTTACTGTGAACTGATATGCAGATTGTATAATGGATAAATAATACAACCCTTATTTTATCCCAATATACTTATTGTAGCAAAATTTATAACTATCTACAGAGTTGTTAAATACATATAATTACATTTAGGCAATGCCAACGTCTTTAGTTACATCACAATATAAAAATCACAATCTTGTAAATGCTATTCATTATATACAATAAAATTACACCCGCAATAACAATTATAAAAAAACAAGTCAATAAATAAACACAAACTATGATAACAACCTAAACAAGTATTAAAACAAATTGCGACACAAATATTCCATTCAAGTTTCACAATAAAGTAATAATTAGTTATTTTTCAATACTGAATTCTTTGGAAAATAAATAAATGTTCAATTTATCTCGAAATTTTATCAAGGAAATCCATTTCAATAACTTTATCAATTTTTTCTAAAATCATGTTCAATTTCTTATCTGATTCCCGATCGCTTAAAGAGTGGTCACTGGATGTTATTTTGCTACATTCTGTTCTATGCCTATTGGAGCATAAACTCAACGTTTTAAAAAAGCTGTGCAGATCTTTAAGTTGATTAATACTGTTCATTGTTAGTAACAACTCATTTCTTTTCATCGGTAAAGTTTCTATTTGGGTATCGGGAAACTTCTTATCCATGAGATTGGCTATTCTGACTACATGTGGGACAAATGAGACACCAGCTGATGAATGAAGTCTTTCTAAATCGTCACCAACAAAAGCCCAACGATACCTAATGAAAAAAAATTATGCTTTATATAGGTCGTAAAAATCCACATTTGTTTTCATTACTTACATTTGAAACTGAGGTAAAGAGACTGCAGGTAATAATAATGCTAAATCTAGCAACTTAGCTGTAGCCAACTGCAATCTTAACCAATGAGGGTGACCTAACGCATGCAAACCATTGTTGCTATTTGTTGACCAACTTGCATCAAGAGTTGACAATAATTTTATATGAAAACTACAAAAAGAAATTTATAAAAATTACTAATAAAACAATAATATAAACATTTAAAAAGCATGAGTGTTGTACATTATTAATTTTAAATTCTACAGAGAGGAAGCTCATTATTTAATAAATAATAAACGAAAATGCATGCTTTGTTAGTCAAAGGTGTTTATTTTTTCATTTACCTGTTGCCTGTCCTGTACCGCAAACCCCAGCATGATGCAAACAGATAAAGTTTTGTTAGAAAATACCAATAACATTTCTAAAAACTACTAAAGCCCTCATTAGTTACTAACATTATAAACAATAGAACATCCCACTCAACAAATAACTAACTACAATACCATATAGCATCCGGAGAATTCACTAATAAGTCATTATTATTATTATTACATTTTACATGAAATACATGAAGTGAATAATAATAACTGAACACATAAAAAGACATACACTGCGTGGGTATAATACACTTTATAGTGTATTATTATTAATATAAATGCGCCTTATTAAAAATAGTTCTCACCTGAATTCTTCTGTGTCAGTTAACAACTCTTGTTCAATTTGTAAAAATACTTGCAACATTTCACTAATTATGATGGGCCAAAGTGACGTAACATGTATAGGACTCATTCTTATTAAAATAACGCGAAAACAGAGAAACACTTGTGCTTGTACACCCGGCACGTTCAGTCTTAAGCTACTTGTCAATTGTTCTGTAAAAATATAATCAATAACAGTGATAACAATAATAATTCACAACAAAAGTGTTTAACACAGTCAGTTTTACATGATTTACCTTTTACTTATGTGAAAGAAGTAAAAAATATTTCACGTCACTTTTTTTTTAATAAATTACTAAATTTTCAAAAACACTCAAATTTAAATTGTTTATTTCTTAATAAAATTAATAAAATCAATGGACCATATGATCTCCCTTTAATCGGCATTTAAATATTTCTTTAAATTACAGTAAACATTTTCTAACTTTATCCTAACTCCAACCACAGTGATAAAGAAATATCTGAAAATTCAAGAATACAAGATAAAATGCCACCAATATCAATTTCCAAATACAAATTGACATTTATACAATAAAACGCAAAGCACCAAGATTATCTTTAATAATTTTTAAAAACATAAAAATGGTACTTGTATTAACTTGACTGGCAGATTTTCTGTGAATGTTAAATTTGCCATACTGCGGTCGCTGTTGGTACATCTTAATTCCGCTCATATTTTAAAACAATCGCGGGAAAGTTTGTTATCCAATATACAGTGGGCCACAGAACATTTGTCAGTCAAATCAACAGAAACATAATTTTTATGGTTTTAAAAATGAAAATAAGTAATTATTTCATCTTGATTTCTTTTGTCTTTGTGGAAGGAGTTAATTAAGATGGAGTTACAAAATTTTCACTATTGATTCATTTGTATACAGAGATATTTAAGTTCATTGCAATAGATTTAAAATGTTAGTAGAGTTGAATCATAGTCTGGACGACCGAGTATAATTATTTTTATTTGTTGTGAAAATGTATTGCATTTTTCCACTCTTTCTAATCAGTATTTAAATAACCAAGGATTCAAGAAAGGGAAAGGGTTCTTGTTTCTTAAACTTTGAGAAGAAATATTTTTATACCTTCTTTAAAATTTTTTGTAATGATAAAATAATTGTTACCTTGTATATCTGGCATATATTTGGCATACTGGTCCATTTCACTGCAGAATATCACGTAAGCAAGTCGCTTTAATAACTGGGCTCTTTGTTCATATTCTTGTTCTCTCGAGGAGAAAATACTCAAACTACCACTTTGCGTCAAAGAAACTCGACCTATAACCACAATATTTTTTATTACTTTTGATAATTACTCATGTTTACTTACTCATTAAATCTCTAAATGTGGTATTATCGTGTGTCATTAAATTATCTACGATAATTCTCCAATATTTTATACATGCATAGTCCATTTGAAACAAGGAATTGTCCAAGAGTAACTCAAAAACATCTTTTTTCCAAGCTTTTCTGGTATACTGATAACTACTAAGACTTGATAATAACTTGGAACAGGCATGAAAACTTGGCATATTTTTCAAAGTGTGTGTTTTAAGATATGGAACAATGTTGCACATGAGTGACGTTAAAATTGTAACAACTTTATCTTTTTCAGAAGAACCAAAACAAATATCCAAAATAGGAGCCAATATTTCAGACAAAACCTAAAAATACAAAACTGATACACAAGTTTTAATTTATTACTTACACACCAGTTGCGCTTGGACACTATGACTATTTCCCATAATAATCTCGGAGCTAGCTCCAGTTAAAGAACTTGCATCGGGAGTTGCATCTTCGTCATGTTCTTTCACGGCCAAATTTCTCCTTAACCAAGTCGTCTGTTCTAGGCATGAGCCACACACTTGCGACACACATTCAATCAACTAGAAAAATTAACGCATGACATCATGTTAAGATGACTTAGCAAGTTTACTTTAGCAGTGGCATCTTGAAGATCCTTTTGATCTTTTCTTTCTTCCATGGGGCAACATTTAATCATTAGTTCGTGCAATAAAGCAGCTAAGAGGAACTGTGCGGGGGGACTTAATGAACAACCTTCTCTTATCAGAGCAAGCAGTGAGCTCCACGCTTCTGACAACTGCGTTGGTGAAGCGTTTCGCATATAACTACAACAATAATGTTAAACAGATGGCCACAAGTTATTGTTTAGTAACTTTACCAATAAAATAATTCCAAAACGGAGACATCTAAACAAATGTCGGCACTGAGACCTTCAGTGGGAGGAGGGTTTTTAATCACAGCCGTTACGGTTTGTACTAAATTATCAAGTGGAATGACTCTTATCGCTGATATAAGATAAACTAAGTTATTTTGACCAGCATTTGGCTCTGGTAGAACCTAAAATAATTAGTTCTTAGTTGTTACTTTTGTTTACCTCATATTTCAGTTACATAAGTGGACCACGTTTCTCCCCTGATTTATTTATTGATCTTTAAAAATTTGAGTAAATACTTTTCGAGAAGTGCGCAAACATGAATCTTGTTATTTGTTTGAAAAATGTTTTTTATATAACACTGGACATTTAACAATACATATTAGTATTTTTTCAAAGTAGAAAAAAAAGGCAAACTGGAAACGCAGAATAAGATCATTATACGTATTACATCAAACACAACACGAAAAATAATCTAGTCTGATATTTCTATTGCTTTGTATGAAAATGGTAGTAACCACATACGTCAGAATGATTTAAAACGAATGTATTAAAAAATGATAACGAGAATAATTATGGAATACGAAAGGCAATTATTAAAAACCATAATATTTAAAATATTATGATATAAAAACTACGTATTTTTTTGTTTATTAATAAATTAATCTTTTTAACTGCATAAAGAGTATTCCACAATTCAGATACTTGTCTTCATTTTATCATTTAATTAATATTATTATTATTATTATTATTAACATACCGTTTTGATGTTGGTAAAAAGATTTCTTCTTTCATACCAAGCAACTGCTATCGCAGCCAAAAAGCTCGCTCCGTGGTTAACAGATATAGGACTAAGGAACTCAAGGAGCTGCTGTTTTACTACTTTAGAATTTCCGTACACCCCATTATTGTCATTTTCCAGATTAACTATTGTTTGCCACAACTTCGCAACGCTAGAAATAATTCTGGGCATATGACTCAAAATTGTTTTTCTTGCATTTTGGTAATAATCTGAATTCTGTTTCGATGTTAAATTTATGTCTAAACCCACAGGAGCAAAAAATGCACTAACGAGATTATTGAAGATTTCTCCCGGATTTGATATAGGAGTGCTTGAGTTAATGGGTACGTTCGTTTGATTCACAGTTTGTGAAGAATCCAGCAAACAATAATGACACAGGATTGTCAACGACTCAAGCTGAGTAACAGCATAATCAGAACACAATTCACCGTCTACTTCGGAATGTGTATATTTATTAGCTATTTCTTCTATGTTATTGCAGATTTGATGGATGACACTTATAGAAATTTGTTTTATGTTCTCTCCAAAGTAAGGCAAACATGATGTTATCATGTTTAACCATTTCTCATGTAAGTTTTTCATGTTTCTATGTCGTAAAGCACTCATTACAGCTGACAAAAATATGTTTTGTTGAGGTATTAATATTGTAGGAGTATAATTTAAATGGTCACTAGTAGAGGGTGTTGTTGATTCTTGAGAAGATGTGCTAACAGGTTTCACTGTAGAAAATACATGGTACTCCAAAATTATCAATGAATGTATCAACCTACAACACATTTGTTCTAAAACGTCTCGCCTACAAACTTAAAAAACTAAATTACTGTGAACTTACCTTAATAATTGAATTTGATAAGCTTCCACATGTTCTCCCACTTTGTGATTCGAGTCGTACAATTGAAAGTTATTAAATAGTAAAACTTCTTCAGCGAATGTCATTTCTTCATCAAAATTTCTTACGGATGTTAATAAACAATGCAGCATAATTTTTTGAAGTTTACATTTAATTAACATATCAGCGATATAACTTGAAAATCCTTTAGAGTTTTCATTGACCATCGTGATTAAATTTTTAACAATTACTTCCAAAATTTCGAGACTTTGAAGTTGAATTTTTAAATTATTATTGAGTTCTTGATGAGTAACTTGAAGATCTTCGATAAACGGATAAAAGGTTCTTGCATAATTTAAACAAATAGAAATAATAACGTCTAGAAACATGTAACCCCTATAAAAATTAACATATTCAGCATGTAACTCTCCAGAGAAACTGTAACCAAGAAGAGATTTTCTATGACGAGCTAACAGATTCAATATGTCATTGTTTTTCAGATTCTTGATACCACTAGTGGCAAGACATTTAATAAATAACTGTGGGTTACACAAAATACAATTTTTTAAAGTTTGTAACGCATAAAGTATTTGATTTGAATCGAATACATCATAATACAAACAAATGTGTGAATGTATCGGATATAAAACGCAATTTTTGGACGAATGGACTGCAATCTTCGGTCTTAAATCTAGATCAGTTGGTCTATGAACGGCCTGACTATTATTATCTATTATATTACAAACTTTATCAAGAATTTCATTCATTATGTCTGTTACAATAACATTATCATTCCTCTTAAAAAATTCTTCAGCACTAGTGCTGATTTCAAGTTCTGCATTTAAATTATCTGAATCTGAAATGCAGTACGACCAGCTGTGTACTAATGAATTTTCTATATCATCATTTCTACCATTACAACATTTTTCATCGAAACTTTGTGACTTTGGTATTTTTACAACATTTCCATTTAAATTTTCATCTTTAATTCCATCTGAAATTGGCTCTATACTTTCCAGCAATTTATTTGAGGAATTGGATATAATGTCTAACTGGGTTTTACTTCTAATAAATGAATCGTAACCAGAATCTCTGTCAGTACTTCCTTCTTGTGGAAATGTTTTATTTATAGAGTCATTACTAACTGGCGTGTATTCGTTACTCGAAGACAAACTCTCGCTTGAAGATCTGTGACAACTGTTCAAGTCGATTTTTGAATATGATCCATTCAACCCATCAGAATAAATTTCTTTCGAACTTAAAGGATTAATGATTACTTTCATATTTCCTTTAGCACTTTTATCAAGTTTGGGGGTGACTCGTACACTCTTATAATCTTTATTTTTTCTTGTAACTACATTGAAGTCGTCCATAACACTGGTCGTCATGTTAACGACAGTCGGTGAATATTTTTTTCCGCCTTTCGAAAAAGTAAACCACTTTCTTTTGGATGGTTTTTGGTACTGATCGTTCGCTAAATGATACATAATGTTGCCGTTCTGACTACTTACAGCGTAAATTTTTTTAGTCTGATATTCTTCAACTTTTTGATTGTCTTGTACGGTAATTTCACTTTGAACATCTGAGTCGTTAATATTGACGTGCCTGATTGAAACTCGGGCAGTGTTTGCTGCTAATAACTTCATTAATATTGGATTTATTATTCTCGGAATATCTCCATGAAGAAGGCTATGAGTTAAAAATGATTCCGACAGCAACTGCAAATTAGGTCTTTCTAAATTTTGTAAATTATCAAGGATTTTCAATAGAGATCTTAAAATAAAAACTTATTAGAACAAAATATTGAAACTTGTTTCCAAATACACGTACCTATCAAAATTTCTTATATAAGGCATGTTGGGGGGAAGTTTAATATTTAAGTCTCTTCCTAAATGCCAAAGCAAGAAAAAATGTTTCATATAATCTGTTGTAATATTTTCGTTTGATAGGTATTTATTGATTACTTGTTCCACAAATGATTTATTGTCGAAAGTGTTGTGTATTTGGTATAATAGAGTAACACACAACAATAATTGTTTTTGATTATTTAAAATTCCTAATAAATTCCATAAAATTTGTGCCATTTCCTGAAAATGAGAACCTATTAATTTGACAATATAATTTTTGCATATTATAACGAAAATGATGGAGATTTAAATATAACTTCGTTATATAAACCCTAAATCATTTCAATAAAATTAAATATGGATAAAAAGTAGCTAGTAAGCTATTCACTACATTTCTTTAATTTGTTTTTTCAAGCAGGATATTTATTTTAGTGAACATTATTTGTAGAAGCATCTGAACACAGGTGTTTGCCAACTAAACGACAATAATGCAGAAATAAGTAATTGCGAAGTGATAAGTTCTTTGTTCTTAGCTAATTGGCTAAGAACAAGGTGGTTAATTCTTGAAAGAAAAGTAAAGAAAAAAACAAACAAACAAAAGGACTCACTTTTCCTCCATAAAGGCATCCTGCATTATTGTCGTTTAAATACTAAACATCTGTATACTCGGTGTTCAAGAATCATGCGTACACAGAAATTTAACATGAGAAAACGGTTTTTATTTTTTCTCTCTACCGATTACTTTAATAAAAAATAATTTATGTAAATTTGTTTCTGAACGTTATATAGTGCACCAATGTTAAAAAAAAAGAAAAAAAACGGAAGTTGGAAAAATTTGGAATTCAAATTAAGCGCGAAGGTGTATTAACTAATTGGATTTATTTTAATTCGAGTTTGCTTTTATAGGCGTATTCGTTACCGCATGTATCTAGATATTATGAAGAAGGAATGTCCAAGCTGCCAACTTCAATAGCAATTTAGTTATTTTGGAATGAAAATGATTATTTTTGCGATTAATGAGGAAATAAAATTCACCGCACTTAAGAGCAGGAAGAATGAGAAACATCTACATTCTACGTCCGACCAGGTAAAAATTATAAGAATGATCTTTTATGCGCATAATCTGTGAAATATTGCAGGATTTAGGTTGTTCTTTTTAGTTTTGATCATTCCAGCAATACAATAGGTTACAACTTACACTTCGTTTTAATATTACAAAATCAGTTTACCGCGTAAAACCGGCTGCAAATGTGTATTATTTATACAAGCAGGCGGAATCAAAATGTTTTACAGCTTATTATATTGTAAATAGAAAATTAAATGTTAAAACTGACCCAAGTCTATTACTATAACCTGAAATTTACAAGACAAGGTTAATGTCGTCGCCGTCATAAAAATTGGGAGTGAAAATTCTGAAATATGATTAGCTAAAGTTTTATGCTATAACTTATTAAGAAAATTTCCGATTTTTTACTACCATTTCTGCTTTTGTTTCAACAGATTTTCTGCAGATGCAACTTTGAAAAATACCTATAGGGTTCCTTTACAAAATATAACGATGATGTCAATATCTTACCAAAAAGGAATGACAGAAACCTTCGAATTTTGAATTTGTATGATTTTTTTTATTGTTGAAGGCTTATTACTTTCCAAGATAATTAGACTGATTTTCAATATTAGAACACCTGTGTATACGTACATATAGGTTGAATTTAAAATTGTTTATCGACTTACCTCAATAATTACTGTGGTGTCTTCAATATAATGGACGTGTTCTTTTTCTAAAATACCAGTGATAACAATGTTAGTGTTGCAATCATCTTTTTTCATAAAATTCTGGTTTTTAGCTAAACTAAAGATTTCCAGCAGCGTACTCATTGCAATAATCTGAATTTCCCTTGATGACTCCTTACAACAAGCTGCAACTATTATTGCTTGCAGCCAGTGTGGTAACGACTGTTCAACATCATTACTAACTAAATTCGGAAAAGCTGAAAATTCCAACAGTATGTTTGAAGCAACATTCATAGCAGACTCGTATTCACATGTTGCAGATTCAGGTGCTATATTCATCGCTGTCAAAATTTCACCTTTCGTTATTATGTTATTAAAGTCAACTGGTGTAAACTCACTTTTTCTTTGTAAACACTCTTCTAAAAGTTTCATTAAATGATTTGTTCTTTCGTCTTTATCACAAAGTAATTTTTCTAAAAAATTGTTCATATCAGTACTCGGCAAAATCTTTGATGTGATAAATATCACATAGAATTTTTTATATTCCTCCAGGCAGTTAATAAAATATTTGTTTTCGATTTTTGCGGTCTTAATTGTGATCGTTTCAGCTTCAGATTTGGGGACTTCTGACTGTTCATTTGCAACGTTTTCTGAGCTAATTAAATCCGAAGGCTCGTTTTTATTAAGATCATATAATTTTGAACTAGACTTTGATTTCTTATTTTTTGATTTTTTGTCTATTTTCGGGCTGGTTTTATCTTTTTTTTTCAGCATTTGATTACTGTAAGATCTTTCTCTACTCGAATCATCAATAGTTAATTCATTTTTATTACAATTCTCATTAATCTTTGAATCAGATTTGCTTTTTTCCAGTGCTGTTCTTGGTCCATCTTCCCCTTTCTCGTTTTCCACTACAAGCGACGTTTCAGCGGATTTTTCTGATGACTCAATGAAGAGATTAGAACTATCCACTTCAACTTCAACTTCCTTTATCTGTGTTACTGTTATTGGCTGAATCTTGGTTAATATTTTAGTACACAACAATAAACTCTGTTCTATTTCATGTTGATTAACAACCTCGATGTTTGATTTTAAAGTAGTAATAATTTTGTTAAATAAATTCGGAAGAATATTTGATGTTGTTTCGGCATACGACTCAATCGGAATAACATCCAACAAAAAATCTGTTAAGATACAAATTTCAAGAATATGAGGAGCTCCCGCCCCAATTTCATTAACTTGACATCTATCTCTGGTTTTATAATTTTTTATATTTACCACAGAATTGGCATATAATTTCTCAATGTAAGACCAAATATAGTAACTTTGAAGTGTGTTAAACAAAAGATTTGCATTTTTAACCAATTCTTGACACTTTTTAGTCACAAACTGTTTATTTAAAATAGTTTCATTGGTATTTTTTAAACTTGTCAAGTCTCCATTAAAAGATACGCATCTAACGGAGCTATTTTTTTGCTTTTGTTGTTGTAAACAAGATAAATACAACGTCCGAAATACGTCATACAAAATGCTATCAAGAATTACAGGCCCTATTTGGGGTTTATCGAACAATGAAGTGAGTAATCTATAAGGTTTTATATCTAAGGGCACCTCCATACTACTTTTTCGCAAAATTATTCTTATAGCGTCATTAAGTAAATCGTAAGCAATGGTGCTGTGAGAATCGGGAACACTACGACTATCATGTTCGGTTTGGACCCGAGCTACATTTGTGTCGCCCTCTACAAGCCATGAATAGAGACGCCTGAAACAATATTAATCATCGGACACACATACTTATTTTGTTTATTTTCATTTTTTTATACAAAATTAATTAATACTCGAAATCCAATAAATGATTTAGATTAATTTTTTCACTCCAACCGAACTTCTCGTGAAAGCTTGTGGAAAATTCTGATTTAAAAAAAAGTTTGTCAAAAATAGTATAAAAATGGAAAAAAAACTTTTCGTGAAGGTTAACGAAGAACCAATTGATAACGTTCGTAAACTTATTTTAAGGGGGTATATACAGGTCTACTTTTCAAATATTTGGTGAATTTTAGTAAAATACATTTAACAAAGAAGGGTAAATTTCAACACTTCGTTCCAAAAGATAATGTATGCCGAATACTTTGTTTTGATAAACCAACTTTCAACATTTTTTTCCCATGAAACGTTCAGTAATATGCTGTATATTTTAGTTTACCAAATCTATAATATTACAAATTTTGATTTCATTTTTTTCTTTTGTAGAACGAAAATAATGGTTCAAGCTATTAAAAAGCCAAAAAAATCGATACTTTTAATATATTTTTTTTAATTAAAAAAATTATAAATTGAAAAATTCAGCATCATAAATGTAACTGGAAATTAAAAGTCTAAAAATTTGTTAAAAACAATATGACTTTCGTGTTTGACAAACAACATTTGCTAGAAGTAGTAGGTCAGGTTAGACCCAGAATTAATCGCGTATAAAGTTGAAAGAGTATAATGCCAACATGTATCACAAGTAGTCAGATTTAATCTCGTTATAATAGAAGGAAAGATGTGAATGGTCAAATGTTATTTTCTTCTTCAAAATTTAACATGTAATAATGATAGCAGAAAATGAAAGCGAAAATTAAGAAAAATGACAATGTAAAAATAAAAAAAGGGATAAAAATTTACCATAAATGTGACTAGGTTCATCTTTAATCAACTGAATCTCTCCAACTGTTAATGTGAGATTTAATCTGACAACAGATTCGAGCTCGACACCTACTATTCTATCGATTACATGTTTTCGAATCTGTCCAATCCAATTCCTATTACTTCTTGTGAGAAATAAACACTGCCACTTTGACAAATATAAATAAAAATGTCTTCATTTATTAATAATTATTAATGATTTGATATCTTAATGCATAACAATAACTTTTAAGGAAACATATGAAAAGCATTTGGAAACTATTCAAGAAATATGTGTTCAGTCGTTTTCGAAAAGCAAAGTTACAAATCAATCAAAAAAAAAAATCTCCGTCAATTTCAAGTATCTAGACCATATTGTAATTGAAGATGACATTGCACCCGCCTCGGATGACATTGAAATTACAGAAAAAATCCCGCTCGCAAATTAGAAGGTATTTTTTGTGTCTTATTAAATGTGTTTATGATTTGATAAATGTCTTCCTAATATTAAATATTTTTTTAGTACTCGATTATAAATTTTCTTTGTAACTTCCACTACTCATAATCTAAAATGTTCAGATTTCTTTGCATCAGAAGCTCGTGTAGATGTAAACAACAAGTACGAAAACATGTTCGCTTAATAAATTTTGGAATTTCTTCCATTTTAGTCAATTTTAGTGCTACCCAAAAGTGAAAAACCTGTAATTTTACAATTATAAAACTTTTAAAGCGTCGCTCTATTATTACCCCTAATATGTCCGATATGGGAAATCCAGTGACTCTAAATGTGGTCAATTTGTAGACAAAAATTTAAAATGTTAAAACAATGTTTAAAGTTTTCAAGTTTTCTGTATCAGTTTTGACGTTAATTGATCATTCTGGATATATATATATACACACAGGTGTTTGGGATATGAGTAACAAACTTTTCTGAGAAGTATGGGAGGGTTAAACTAACAACTTTTCTTAGTAACTAACGCTGATCTAATGTCTGTCTCCACTGTTTGAGAGCCACTTTTCCCATCTGTAAGCACCTACTATTGTAAAAACCATTTACTTGGGAAACAACAACATCTTTTCACAAACACCATGGAAACACAACGCAACAATGTAATTTTATAAAAGAAAGATAAACATTAGGTATAACATTAATTTACACTAAATGTTGAGAAGGACCACTGTTCATGTGGATACATGCAGTAGCAGCGGCAACCCAGCGAGTTGTCGTGTGCTCCAAAATGTCAACATTCTGGCGAATAGTTTCTAC
>QDEB01001267.1:38460-48819 GCA_004193795.1 Asbolus verrucosus | reverse complement strand
CACAGGTCGTATTGTTAGTACCATCAATGAAAAAGAATTTCTTGTTATTTTATAAACTATACTTCATAAGAATTCAGGATTACAGATAATTTAACTAAAGTGGAAAAACTCAAAAAAGGTTTAATTATAGCAACCAAAAAAAAAACATAAATCGAATAATAAAGAATAAGTTGTCTTTCCATAAAATTGTTACTTTTAGTATTGGTACCAGTCTCATAATTTGCTGTGAGCACTAAACAATGTTCACAAATCGTTTATTTAATATTTGAGCCACACTTGAGCCCCACCGCTCAATGTGCATATAATTTTTGAACGAAATTTACATTCAAATATGAAAGCAAGGGAAAATTAACAAATTTTAATGAACGTAAAAAATTTGTTTAATTTGAGAGAAATTGGAAAATATTAATTTAGTTTTTAACTCTCCACTGTCAAGAATTTCGTGATACGGAATATGCATTTAGGAGAAATTATTTTAAAAAAAGGACAAAAGTTGGCACGAAAATAAAATTTAATTTGGAACATTAAAACAGCACATTCCTAAAATCGACGTCATTATTAAGCAGATCCATTCAACACTTTCGCATGGTTGGATGAGAATTGTTCAGGCATCAATGAAGATGGGCAAAAAAGAAGCGGGGAGTTACGTCAACCGTTCGATTTTTTTAAATTTGTCATGAACGCTTAGGTGTCCTGGAGTTTCGATCGGATTTCTAAAGTAGATCAGGACAATCTGATGAGTCACCGATGCGCGATAAAGTTTCATAAATAGCAGCCGACAGCGCATTTTTCCGGAAAGCTCCAGAATTGCCCTCATTCATCCTGATAACCCTTCTTTGTTCGTAGACCGTCAGTCTGTGTGCAGTTATCCCGTTAGCAGTCTGGGTTAATTAAAATTTCCATCGCGTGTATCGCCTTTAGCGGCACGTTTGTACGCAGCGATCCTAGCCTAGATCAGGTCTTGCTGCAAGAGATTCGTTTTTGTAGAACACACGTACGTCTACGTGAGTCTGATGGTGTTTCGGTCGAGACGTCGCGGCTCCATGCGAAACTCGACCGGGAATTTTAAATCATTCGAGACCCTTCACCAACTGTACATTGTGCATGACTCTCGTCAGTTTGTTTTATTAATTAAGTTTTTATTGTCGTGCGTGTGTAGCGGTGTCCTTCACGTATGCCTTAGGGATTTTAACGCGCCAAATACCAGTCAGGCCTATAAATTACTTCAGTATCGACTTTATAGCGTTATTTTGATAAATCGTGTGGATTTTATAGCTGCATCCCACTTTGTCACTGTTCGCATTAAAATTTATAAGATGCTATATACGTTCGAATATCTTCTCGTTGCATTTCTAAATAAATATTGTGTAACTCATTGCACTTACAAATTACTTACACACCTTGACTGCGAGACTACGTGGTCGATGCCATTTTACAAAAAAAGATTTGTTCACAATAATGCAGACGTTACTGGCTCTGAGGAAAAAACTGTGAATGCAGAGTGACCATTATCAGAGAAAGTGCACGGTTAATTTAAAGCTCAGTCAAATTTCAATTATCAAAAGTAATTAATCAATGCTAATTTTTTGAAAAGGAACTCTGGAAACGTGTTTCACAATGATACGGATCTTCTGTGAGTGAAATAGAGTGTGCTGTTATTTTTGTTAACACATTCGTTGCTCTAATTTGATTTAAAATTATTAAATTTTTTGAAATTGTCTAATTCTTTCACCATCATGTCTAAAAAAAAATACTTTAAAATGACTTTGGTTTATTATGTGATTTGTTACTATTTAATTTATCAAATTTACAATCAATTCATTAAACAGTTATTAGCAGCACCCAAACTTATAAAATGCATCAATAGAGTCTGCACAATACTTGTAACTTCATTGTCGTGTGGTTTAAAAGTGTTTATTTATTATTCACGAAGTCCTTTGAGATGTACAGAAAAATACAAATTTTTATTTTTTTAAACGAAAAATCTAGCCCTTCTAGCTCTATAAAGGTAATAATCACAAATTAATGCACAAAATTATTTCTTTTGAGTTTTCTTATGAACATATTAAAAGATACATTAAAAAGCATAAATATGCCATAAAAATGTTAGCAATTCGTGTGTGTTCTTTAATAAGTTTAAAAGTGAAAATTATTTTTTGTGATTAATATTGTTAAAAAATACATCCATACGTGAAGTTAATTTTTATGCAAGTAGTTATCTATATAGCAATTATTTTTAAGTTACTGAACTACAAACAACTAAAAAATAATACTTATCTGCTAATTTTTGCAAAAACCAGTGAAATGGAAACATATAACCGTTTATTATTCTTTGAAAATGTAACGTAATCGTTTACATACACTGCTTTAAAATTCAAATTTGTAAAGAAAGTAAACATTTAAAACGGGAGTTTTGCTGCAAAAATAAGATTGAAAACGAAATTATTTCATTGATTCTATTTCCATTTTTCAAAGCTGCCTAAATCGTTACCGAATGATCCAGAAACTTATTTTGTTTTTTAGTACCTATTTATAAACAAATTGTCCGAATGTTTGTCTCAAATTATGTTATTAAAGAGACTTAGATATGTTAGAACTAAATATTTAACATTTACTTATTTTAAAGTAATTATATAATGTAATTTGATACGACAAAGTGTTAGATTTACTTTAAAAATTCTTGAACATTGTTATTTGAAGTTATTATTTTTGACATCATTCCTCCTTCTGTTGAGAAATATCTCCTCAAGCCCATTAAATCTAAGATGTAACATAATTGACTTTATCTAACACAAAAGCCACTCTTATTCTCATCATTTTGTAAAGAAGTTTTCTGTTGTGTGGCAGAAACAATAAAATTATTTGATAGAAAAAAGTCATCAAAGTAAGGATATAATGAAAGATTTCTTTAATGAATTTATAAATACCTATTCAGGGTACTTGTAGTAAGTCTGCGAATAAAATTCTAAAATCCAGAAATTTTAATTATGATGATATACAATACAATCGAAAAATTTTTCAAAAATTTATTAATAATAATCTTTTAGAACATGAACTGGTTTCAGTGAGCTACATACTATTTTCTGTTATTTGACCGAATTATATGTTTATGGATTGAACATATTTATTAATTTGGATATGTGTACCTCACATTAGTAGCAATCAGTCACAAAAAAATGCAGTTTTTTATCTCTCTATGAAACACAAAAAGTAGATTTTAAACCATGTAACAAAAAATTATGAAAAATTTGATGATATGAATCTAGTTTTATGTCACGAAAAATTTAAAAATTATAAGTGTTCCGTTTAAATAAAACGCTACACATACATGTATACAAATAACCTTGAATATCTGCACAAAAATGTAAAATGTAAATAGGAACACGTTTCTGAAATCATTAATTCACGGTAGCTGCCGTGAAATCTACAAGACTACTGACATAAGTTGTAAAATGGGTGTGAACACCATAAGAAGGTGACGACAGTCTTAAATACCTCAAGAAAGAGGCACGACATTAGATGGAATGTAAACTTTACTAACATATCCAAAAAGTGTTTTGTCTTTGAATCTATTTTTGACCAATTATTTCGACTCACGCTGTATATTCAGTTATTTAGATCACTAAATTTCCGGGTATTTCTGCTTTTCCTGTGTTCATATTCAGTTCAACAACAAAGTAAAAAACGAGATCCTTTGAAAAGAATTTACTAAATACTATTTCGAAGTTGTAATTAATTATACGATATCGATCGATTTGGAAATTAATGACATACTGCAAATTGCCCTAAAGGCGATTAAAATGTAATTTAGAATATCTTTTATTTGGAAGTCTTGCATAACACCCGCAGAAATAATAGTACTGTGTAAAAAGGAATATCAAAGCTATAAATAAAAAATATTTCGAAACATCAACTCACCACCAAAATTGATGATTTATACAACTACTTTTCTTTTAAATAAAGAAAACTGCCGCCTAAATGAACAGCCCTCTCAAATGAATGCACGCAGAACTATCAAAAACGAATTTTAAGCGTTTTTGGATTTGCTCTTTTTAAGGTTTCAACTCGTCTATCAAAAATTAACGATAATTCATTAAACGAGTGCAAAAAAATCATATCCTTATAAATATCACGACGGAAAGTGTTATTATCATATTATGCATACAAAAGAAACTGTTTCCAGTCCATTATTACGTGTAATAAATATGTAATTCTGATCTGTTTAACACCATTCAATTACGAGATAATTATTATAATGTTCACCATGGTAATCTGCACTATGAGTTGGGTCTGACTGAGATACTTCGATATTTTACATAGAGAAATGAGGGTGTGATAAAAATCTAAATGCGCTTTGCTTTTTAAGTCGTGGCTTCTAAAGCCATTCACACCCTAATCATGATCAAGTCAGCTCAGATTTTTAAAGAAATGAGAGAAGGAATCTTTTCGATACTGCCTAAAAGGAAAATGTAAAAATGTCAAACTAGAAAAAGGCAAAAATAAATTATTCTTCCTGAATTCGTACGCTTTCTAATGCTGAATTCTAGAATTATCCACAATTATTCACTCACCAGTTTGCACACCTTGTATGGACGCATTTTTAACACAGTTAATATGGTTTCGTTATGTCATACGCTAGGTAAAAAATCGAAATTGTGTCACGGGCACAAATTAATACATTACATGTTTTCACTATTTGCCGAAAATTGGGTAAATTTTTATAGAAGAAAATCCACATATGAAACGAAAAGTAGTTGCAAATTTGAACTATAAACTCAGCTGCTATAACAATTTCAATTTTTTTTTATTGACATTTTACACGTTTTCGGATAAAACAGGAGTCCTTTCGTCTGTTTTTTTCCCATACTATTTGTTGTTATCGATTGATTTTCACTGTATAAAAAATATAACCGTGTTAATTTTAATGTGAACTTGAAATCCAAATGTTAAAAAAAAATGTTTGTAAGCAGTTCAAAACTGATATTGCCGAAAAAAAGTTTTTAATCTGTAATAAATGCAAATCACCTTAAAAATGCAAAAACTGTGGCGCCTTTTCCATTAAATGAGCCCCCAGGAGCTACACACATTTGACATATTAATTATGTTTTGATAGAAGTTATTAGAAATCAAGAGCAAGAAACTGAAAAATTACAATAATCAACTACTTCTTCGCTATTCACTCTGCATGTCAGTAAGAGAAATGATCTTTTTTTGATAAACATCGCTTTTAACACTTGGAGGTGTGGGTACGACGTAGATTCAGGTCGACGAATGTCACCGATGAAAAGAAAAATAAGAGTTGATAAAGGAGCAAAATCTGGATTGATCCGCCAATTCTACTCTGAGTGATTTGGAACAAAAACGATCATCAGCACATCTTATCTTGAAGTAAGATCTGGACAAGACACACCTTAACCACCTGGTGAAAATCAGACGATCCTCGATCGGACGTTTGGTGTATAATAATCGAAGTTTCCCGGAAAACCGCGTATAAAATCTAAGCGAATGTCATGCGTGAGTGGGTGCGGTGACCATCAAGGTTGACGAGGTGCAATGTCATACGTCCAGTCGTTTGGCCCACTGCCAAATGCTGCCGGGTTCAACAACATGTCCATCTTAAAGTGTTGTTTGCAATATTTGCACGCGATGCGTCGAAAGTCTATCTTTATCCTCTCTCAAGAGCGCTTCCTCGTTCAGGCAAATGTCCGTCGAGTGTACTTATAATTTTGAAATGATTAATTATACGTACTGAGAGAAGTTCTTAATTAAATTAGAAAACACTAATTTTGATTGATCACGGACTGGTGCGATCTACATCATGATTTTTTCGGTCGTGTCGAATTCTTTTGTTTGCTTTAGCATCGGTATCATTACTTGAAGAATTTAGGTGAGATGGTTGCATCGTGATCAGGGTGTGAACAGTTTCAAAAACCACGATTGTGTATAAAGCGCAAATAGATTTTTATCCTAGCCTTATTTCTCTAAACAGTACTGAAATATAACAAGTAAATGCGCGTTCATAGTAAAGTGTAGAAAACCAAAATATAAAATCAATTTTTAGACAAACTTAATTTTTTTGAAGAAAACCATTGAGGAGCCACCCTCTGCAAAATAATTACATTTATTCTATATAGTATTCACAAAATCAGCGCAAACACTCTTGTAATCTCGACTATTTTCAAAATATACAAAAAAAAGCATAGTTTCTAAAAAACATAATATTGTAATAAATATATCTACAAAGACATTTCTATTAACTCATTTTATCAATGCCATATGAAAGTGGGAATGAAAATAATAATAAAATCTATAGTTCATCTTCAACATAACGAGATGAGTCAATCCAAGTCGGTATGTACTACAAAATAACTGGACATTTCTTCAGCTCACTGCAACACACAAATTATTCAAATAGATGTTTTAAGTGCTTCGAGATACATGATCTGAAATTATTGTCAGCTCTGTGGGATGTTTTCTATTTCTTGTACAATTCTCAACTTGCAACTTATTTCTCTTTGTCATCGTTTTTTTTTCAGATAAGTTGCATATTCTGTTCTTAAGAAATTGTTAAGTCCAAATGTTTTTAAAAATATTTTTATGAATTTTAAAAATGAGATCAGAGGCGGTAGACAAGTTCAAAACAGTACTTTGAAGGTTGACAATAAAAAGAGTAACTGAAACTTTCTGTAGAGGTCATTTTTTAAATTTTAATAAAATCTGTTAATGAAATTGAAAAACTTTGGTTAAGGTTTTTTGTATAATGGTTTTTGGGAGGCTCCCAAATTCCAGGAGTTTACTCAAGTGTATTTAGATTAAATTTTAATGAATTAAGTTTATAATCTAATCCTTGAAGAAGTTTATTACAATATTATAAGAGTGGTAAAGACCCCCACAGAATGATGTTAATGTAATATTTGCGAAATTCGCCTTACTATTGGGAAATATTTTTCAAATAGATCAGAAATCTAACATAATAACAATAATAATATATTTATTGAGTAACAATGTTTTTCAAATCAAAAGGTACAGACAAAGTGTAACACTTAAGTCTGACCAAAATTATATACAAAAAAATATGTAAAACAAAAATCTTGATTTTCTAAAAAATCAAGTCATAAACAGGTAAAATGAAAATGCTGCACCTAGGTCCATCAAAACTGATTTTACTATTTACATATTAACAACCTTGGACAAGACACTAAATGTCATAATTAACCACAAAGTAATAACATGTTTTCTGGAAGTCTATACGCAAGGTATAAAGTTTCTTGGAATGTATTAATTACACAAAACGAATGAATTACTTAATAATTTAATATAAATAGGACTTCTTGATTTAAAACATTCAATATTCTAAAAATGTATGAAAAATCCATCGTCTGTTGTTATCTGTTATTCATGTACATAGTAATTAGTACCAGAGCAAATGGAAAGAATACTATTCAATGGTAATTTTATCTGTACGTTTCCTCTTCCATCTTATAGCATTGAACTTATTTTAAATAAAATAAATCATATTATAAAATTTGTGCTTTTACTGTTTATACTTCATTTATTATCTCATGTGTTTATAATTAAAATAAGTTACTGAAAGCCGTGTTAAATGCAATTTTATAACAATAGTTCACACGTAATGTACATAACTACTAAAGTGTGAAATTAACAGCTTTATTTTTTAAAGCGTATTACACTTTCACTAATCTAAATAAACACATACATAAGTCATACACAGGGTGACCACTTTTACTTTTAAGCCCATCTGAAATTTTGCATAAATCCTACAGCCACTGTTTACAAACATAATTTTTCACATGAAGCGGCAAGTTTTGTTGACATAGGTGCCATATCATTCATACAGATGTCTTAAATTAGAAAGCTTGCAATCGATTTCATTATCTCTCGAAGAAATGAAGAGTTTCCTCTACGGATGGAAAATTCCTTTCGAAGCATGAAACCGTGGAATTACAAATTATCATTCGACAGGTACGAGGGGTTTAGGTGCGTGCTTTGGGCCGCCTACCTCGACCTCACGCACTTTCAGGAATTTATGTCGGACAATAATGTGATATTACAATGCTATTATAATGATCCTCATGCACAAGGTCTTTATCATGTACCGTTGGGAAGTTATACACATGTTTATGTAAGCCCGTGCCAAAGACCTGTCCTGAATGTTCGATCAGTTTTGATCTGTTTAGTTTTTTACGGTGCAGGTTCGTCGCTTACCCCTATATTAAACTCACCATAATAAGTTTTATAGAGATAATCTGAAAGCATTTCAAGTATGTAGCAAAATGAACCCTCGAGCGACGTTTTATATTTCCTACTCGACGTAAGAGTTAATAAAACAACAGTTCATTAAGTCTACATACTTGCTTAAGCTTAACATTTCTTACACTTAATGAAGTGCAATGATATCGGGAGCCATTGAACTTGAACTTTCAATGCTGTTGGATCTGACTCCAGAAAAAAATCACAGGATGCAGTTTTTACATTATGGCATTTAAGAAGTGTCTTCAGCTTCCCCGAACTTACACCCAGTTTTGATTCATGTGTTATAATTTGCATCACACCTAACGGTCTTAACACTTAATGTCTTCAAAGTGTAAATAAAAGTTGTTGGAATATTGTATTTAGGTGAAAGTGATGTGGTTGTATTAAATTAACATTTATTATTATATTATCGTTTTAGTGGATTATTAATTTAATAACATAATTAATTAATTATAAAAAAATGGCTCTATATTTATTTATCGTCAGTTTCTAAATCTGAATTTAGATTACAAATTCGGAAAATTTTTCACCTGTTGTAATTTTGGCACCATAAACGTTGGCCGTCACTGTATTAAATTAATATTAATATGTAAATTGACCAACACTGAAAATGTGAATAAATTTAATTAATCAATGATTGACAAATAGAAGAAACCACTTAGGCAGCAAAATTTAAATCTTTTCGCATGAATAAAAAATCATGTGACAAAACCTCTTTTAAAGAGTTAATTATTGTCCACAAAATAAATTTAGAGATATAGAAATTTTTTTCATATAACCCAAACGTTGTATAATATGATTGCTAAAATAAATACTTCAGCGTTTATTACCCCTAAAATTTAAAATTATGTCATACTGACTAGCACATCTGTTGTAACTGTGGTTGTAACATAATTTTTCGTAATAACATTATAACACATAAAGTGTTTTATTATAATGTTATAAAGAATGTCACTACTGAAAAAAACAAGATGTATAAATATAAGTAGATAGATACATAATAAATTTAACTACAGCATATATAGTATTAACTTGCAGAAATTTTATTTAGTACTACTTAAAAGAAAAATATAACATGTATTAACTAATAATTAGTTAATAAGTGAAAGAAGTTATTTTTTGTAATTTGTAAATTTATCAATGTGGATGGCTTTTATATTCAACATAATAAAGTAAAGAAATAGCTAAATATTTATAATTCACCATTTGGTAAATAAATTAATTAGATTAGATGAAAACTGACATTTATCTCATAGTAACTGGTAAATAAGATAACACATGCATCATTTCTTATTTTTGTAGTATTTTATTTATGTGTTAAATTACTAACCCATTTTTTTAATAATAATTTTGTATTTACACTAACTGCAGTTTCCTATATCCTGAAATCTAAAATGTCATATTAATTGTTATCAAAATATTGGAATTTAAAGGTGAACATCAACCGCTCTCAGAATACATAAACATTGACACACTGTTAGAGATAAATATTAAATTTAACATAATGATTGCTTTTCTAAATTGTAATAAAACTATACAGAGTGTTTCAGAAAGATTCTCGCAGTAGAATCTCTACTTAACAATAATGCGAAAAGTTTATGTCAACACATGTACAAAAACCTTCTCCTAACAGAGCTACAGCTCTTCAAAATTGACACAGAAAATGGAATCAGTTAATTCAGATACCGCATAATTATTTTGCACCCATACCTGCTTTAACCTACTGTCGATAGTTAACTGGAAGCCATTGCTTAATAATAATTATTATAATAATTATATTAATAATATTATAACACTTAATTTTATAACATCCTTGATTTTTTTTGCATGTGATAAGTAACATTGCATTGGTATGGTTTTTTGCAGATAACTCTGAAACGGTGTGTTTTATATGCAAGGGTAAAAAAAGTTGTCCAATTACATGTAATTATTGACAAAATACAAATAATTTAGTTTTCACAGCCCACTTGAGTTTTCAAGACCAACGAATCAAGTTATACCGAATTTGAGAAAATTATCTTCAACCGTTTTGAAGATATGTCAATAGAAGTTACTTTTTCTGTTAATTTTGAAGAGCTGTAACTT
>QDEB01001267.1:0-18253 GCA_004193795.1 Asbolus verrucosus | reverse complement strand
GAAAAGTCCTTACCATAAATCCATTATCGATTAATTGCCAAATATTTGTTCCTTGTATATCACACACTGGTTGACTGCGAATCACGAAGTAAAGCAAGTCATCGTTATGAACCGAAATAATTTGGGAGATTAATCCAAAAGCCACACTCTTTACAAATCGAAAATGCTGTTTGAAAATGAATAAATGAGACTCACAATGTTTTTCTTCACTAATCAATAAATAAATATTTTCATCATACTCAAAATGATAAACATGCTGTATTTTGTTTTGGAAACTTAATACTTGGAGCGTTTCCAAATAATTAAATTTATAGATTTGTTTCTTTAGTTTATCATACATGTAAGTAAGATCTTTGCAAATATTTATATAGTCATCCTAAAAATAATAACTCTCAACCAGTAATAATAAAGTTAAATATTTCTCACAATAAATCCTTTTTCAATTGCATATTTATAATTTCTCTTATCTTCAACTTCTTGTCTAAACTTTTGCAAATCCAGCCCATTGATTAATGCCTGTCCATTTGCATCTTCTTCAAAAATTAAATCTTGTTGTATCAGCCAATTATGTGTCACATTTTGTGGGAAAGGAGAGGAAGTTCGAACTCCTTCTATCATCCAGTTAGTAACATCAATCCCATTGACTAATTCGCTTACTTTTAAATTTTTTTCCAAAGCTACTTTTGATTTGAAATTATAAAACGCAGTTAGGTTTTGATTTGTGTTGGTAGTAACAATTTTATTGGTTCCCATATAGTTAAGTTGACCCAATAATTTCATATCACCTTCAACATAGACATTGCCAACAAACTCGACGTCGGAATCGATTTCTTCGTCTGACATGGTCTAAAATGTTATAGAGCTGACATTATGTTAAAAAAAAATAAAGCCATGTAGAAATCACCAGAACTGTATTAATAAATTCATCCGATAAATTGCGATAATTTGTGGAATTTCCAACAAAGATATCATTAAATGAACCAATTTCTTCGAAGGATAGTTCCGTTAAATTCTGCTGAGATCTTAGAGGTATCAAAGTATTTGTGTTAATATCATTGATATATTCCGCGTATAGACTGTCAACAATTTCAACCTCTTCGAGAACGTAATTGCCTACAATCATGTTTACTATTTTCTGTTCTGTCGTGGCTAGCATTCATACCTTTTAAATATCCCTTATTAACAAATATCGCATTTTCCGTCCAAGATTGAAGATCGATTCCGTTCAGAGTTTGTGTTTTCATGTTACCAAAAAGAGTGATACGATTTTCAACATCAACAGGATCTTTAAATCTCACTGGACCCTTTATATCTGTATCTTTCGTTACCATTACTACATTAGAGGCAAAAGCGGTTAAATCAATGTTGTTTGTATAGCCAACAACTCTAATATTTCTTTTAATATCAACGTTGTTCTCAAATATGGTTTCTCCTTGCAATCTAAAATCTCCTTCTTTGTAAACTATGTCATCTACAAATTTTTGGGCCAATTTGTCGTTAACGTATCCTCGTATTTCTAAATTATTAATGTGAGGTAAACGATTGAAAAGAATATCACCTGAAAAGCATCTGTAATCACAACACATATCACTTATTTAAAAATTTCACACCTTTCACTTTAATTTCATCATTATTGAGTTGATAGTTTTCTGTGATAGAACTTACTGAAATATTATTAATACTTTCAGAAACAATAACGTTATTGTCGAAAAAAACATTCCCATGAATAGTAACAGAACCTGAAATTTCCTGTCTTCCTTGTTTTGTTAGTATATCGGCTAAAACCATGTGATTCAACTTGTCAGTCTCTATTAACTTCTTCACTGTTAAACCTTGAAGAAAAGTTTTACGACCTGTTAATTTTGGATTAGTTTCATTCTTAAAAACGATATTTTTTATAAATCTACTGAAACTAACACCGCTTAAATTTTCAATCTGCATAGAATTAAAGTACGTATCGTCCTAAAATTTTTATTATATAAATACGTTTGTAAATGTTTATACTTTCAACTAACATTAAAGATGAGACTGGTTACGTTATATTTTTTTACGCCATTTTTCCATAGAGAGCCACCCAAGTCAATTGTTGTTTTACTGTTAATTTGATCTACATCTAAAGAATCTACATGGCAATCTAGAAAATAAATTATTGGTAATCGTCTAAACTAATTTATTTTTTATACTTTTAACTTCCAATTTTCCTGCTAGAAGTTCTTTCTTTAAATTCTCCAGAAGAAAATCTTGACTGAACTCATAGGTCTCTACATTATTAATTTGTACTGATTCCATGTTTTCCATGAATGATTTTTCAATGTTATAATTTGATTCAATCACTTGATCTTTAGTAAAGCTAAGTTTCCGTCTATCAAACTCTGCCAAGTTAAAACCATCTATATCTCCAAAAATACTCCCTTCAACTATGATATTTTCAACTGACTCGCCAATTTCTTCAATTCTAGTTTCATTCAAAAATTGATCCTGACTTACATCGTTAATAGTTTCAAATATTTCAAGTTCATTAACATCTATGTTGTCTTCAAAGACCAAAGTGGAGGAAATGTATTGTTCTCCATCTAATTTAACTACTGTATCATCTAATTCTCGAATATCAATGGAATCATATAGTCCATCAGTATCAATATTACCAAAATTTACAATTCCTCGAAGAGTAGTAATGTTAAGAATTTGATCTGTATCTTTGGTAACAATAGAATTCAAATTAATGTCATTGATTGAGTTTGAACTTATTAATAAGTTTGTTCGCACGGTGAAGCCTTCAGGGAATTGCTTCATAGCTTCAATAACTGGTTCTTCGTTTGTATAAACAATATCACTCAAAAGAGTTTCAAAATGTTTGCCATTAAAATTTTCGGTTAAAATAATAGACCCTTCAACTTCCAAATTCTTAAAATGGACGTTGGCTTTTATAAAACTAGTATCAAGAAGAACTGGATTTGGTAGAAATTTATTAGCTTGTTCACCAAGCACATTACCAGCAACGTCTAAACTTTCCGTCACTTTCAAGTTTTTAAAAGTTGTTGTTCCTGTTACATTTTGATTTGTAGTGAGTGTAATGATTCTTGGGGTATACACATCGTCAATAGTACCGTCGCAGTTTAAGTTAGAGGTTATTAAAGTGCTGGCAAAATTTTTCTCTCCTGTAGTAAAAACCAAATAAATAAAATTTAAGATGAAACCTAAACTATACCTGTTATATTAGTAAAACTATTATCTGTGAAAACATACTCCTTTGGAAATTTCAGTTTATTTAAATATTCTGTTTTTGCGTTTCCTCTAACCATAATATCCTAAAAATATTGAATACAATTAAATTAGTCTGTTTTCATTAAATTATTGTTACCCCAATCACGTTCGTGATGCCAGGAATGTATGTCTTGATGTTTTTAAGACATAACTGCTCCAGAAATTCATTAAAATTCTCATCGTTCACATTTTCTACCACCATACTGTAAGGAATATAAAGTGTATCGAATTGCATATTTTCTGAATCAAATTTTAAATCTTCAAATGCTTGTAGAATTGGAAAATTATTTATTTCATTTACTTCTACATTTCCAAGAACTTCAACCTTTTCGAACACTAAGTCATCAGCTAAAGAATTTAAATCTACAACTTCATTTTCAAAGATTATTCCATTTACTTCATCAGCAGTAACATTTTCTTGAACAATTAAGGATTTAGCAAGAATTAAGTTATGATTGATCGTGATGTTATCAGAAATGAACAACAAATTACTGGAATCAATATTATTAACACGTACAAAATTTAAATCTACAATTTCTAAATCCTGGAAGATTTTTAAACTTAATATAGGAGCCATTTCGTCTTTTCTGAAATTTAGATATTACGAAAACTTAATAACTAACAACAGTTTTCTTACAGAACAATGTCCCCTAAGACATCATTAGCTAGCTGTCCGTCTATTTTGGCTACTTCTATGGCCTCAAAATTGGCATCACTTTGAACTTCTACTAATCCATTGAAAATTATTTTTTTGTAATGTGTTGGATTCGTTACAGAATCGATTCTGTCTTTCATTAAGTCAACATCTTGATTTATTTTTTGCAGCTGAGTTTTAATCGAATCGGGATCAAAAATTTGCTGCGGGTTTGCAACTATTTCTGTGTACCGTTTTTCTTGTTCAGTTATCAAATCCTACAAACAATTTATTATAACAATCCGATTTCTAAAAATGAAAACCAACATTTAAACGCTGTCTTTGTTTAACAAATTCTTCCAACTGATGTTGCAGAGGATTCGATTTTTTTTTAACATCAGTTTGCATCGTGAATAATTCCGAAAAGCCATTTTCTCTTGGTATTAATAAACCTAAAACATCATCAAGAGAAATTGACGTAGCTCCTACTATCCCCTTTTCAGATTCCTCCCCTGGTAAACAAGATAACCCTAAAACATCCTCTCCAAAATATAAACAACGAACGTCTTCATGCTCTTCAAACTTATCTCCGTTGTAAGTAATTATTTCGATAACAAAAGATTTATGGATTCCAATGACTAAAGAGCGTTGAGCCATTAAAATAATCTCATCCCCAAATGTGGTAACGTGTATAGGCAACCAATAATTCACTCCCTCGAAGTGCATGTCCACAACCTTTTCTCTTACCAAATCATTCTCAGTGAATCTATAAATTCCAGCATTGATTCCATTGAAAGCCAGAAATGCTTTGCTGGCTATTTTAAACGAAATAACATCGTCGATCCCGTCACTAGTCAAATTTTTGTAAGACAAAAAATGATTATCTTTTAATTTAAAGACTAGAAGTGATTTAAGCGATTTTTGTGGGATTGAGAGAAAATAATCGGGACCAACATTAACAACGGCTGAAGATAATGCCAGATCTGATAACTGAATTTTTTGACGAAGCCTGAATTAATAATTTTTAAAAACTATTATGTATGAACTAACGACAATTAATTACCAAAAATTTGAATGATCATTTAACTCAAACTCATACAAATCTCCTGTCGTTTCTGTTGAAAGCTTTGTTATGATTAATATTTGATAATCGTACTCCACTTGGAAAATGTTAATATGGCTAATATTTTTCTGCAAAAACCAAGACCAGAAAAATATCTAAAAAATAAATTTTTGACATGGAACCATAAAAAAAAATACTGTTACATGCTGAGTTTCTTCAATTTTGAACCAAAGTAATTCAGATTTTTCCGTGGCTATGACAGCTATAATATCAGGTTTTTTTGAATTATCATTCCAGTGTTGAAAAAGGGCAACATCAGTCGGTTTCTGGTTTAGCTCTAATAGACCAGTATAAACAGAATTCGAGTGGAATGAATCAATTTACTTACTTATCACGTATGATTCTTGCAGGAATCCATTTCTGTCAGCATTTAATTGTATGGAAGCAATTGCAACATTCCGTTCCATCAAACCCGCTACATAACATGTTTTTTCGACGCATAAACTCTTCCATTTTGTTACTTGGTAAGTTAACTTAAATTGATCATCGGAAGTAATATTCGTAATTACAAGTTCTTAAAGTTATATAAAGTTATTTTCTAATCTATCAACGTCAGAAGAATTACCTTCACGATTTTCATGGCTGAGATCATAATGATAAGAATGCCAAATATGTTCTAAAGGTACACACATTTTTAAAATACTGAAAATCAGTAAAATTGCACAGAAATGCTTCATTTTTAAAACATGCACATTCGATAAACACAAAATAGTATAAATGGCGACCAAGATAATTTTTTAACAGTCAGATACATTTTTTGTAAAGTAATGTTTTTTAACAATAACCAAATTGTGGCCACAAGATCAATTAATATATATCAATTAATATCAATTTAGCTACACTAATATTATAAAAGCATTCGAGTGGAATTAATTATAATTTATTGTCTAACAAGTTTATAATTACAAAAAATTTCACAATCAACAGTGATTTTACAAGTAATAATGATCAGAATGCATAAAATAATACAATTTTCTATGCTAAAAATAAACATCATTATGATTTCATTATTTGCTTGTAAATATGCTTGTTGCAAGGAAGTGCGGTGATCAAAGGACAAGCGACCAACGCCCAACTCTAATTCCAATGTATTAACATCTAAGAATAATCTTATATTGAAAGTGTTGAGGTGACCATGTGATCGCATACACCTTAGAAATAACAACAAAACGATTCTTTTAAATACAGCTACTTGTTCTAAAAATGTTATATACACTGTAAAATATGACAATACGAAAATAAATAAAATTGAGCAACAATTTTGACTACATCTATAATCACCAAAAGGTCTCTAAGGAACACTAACAGACAAAAATCTTTTAGGATCGCCAATAGTAGGCTGGAATCTCAGATTAACTCTTTTTCCCTTAGTGTCATCGATATCTAGGAATGAGTTCCAGTCAACCAGATAATAAAATCCAGTTCTCACACTAGGTGTAGTTTCAGGTAAGTGAGCTTCTGTACTTGTTTCCGTCTCACCGCCAAATGAAGCTTCCAAGTCTTTTAAAGATGGCGTTTCTGATTCTTCAGTAGTGGTACTAGTTGTGGTACTTTCCTGTCTTTTAATTTCGTTTTTACTAACACCAATATCAAAATCGTTAGGATTCGGTGAGTTATATTTTTGTTCTAAAGTAACAAAAGTCTCGTTATTGTGACCATTTAAACTACTAACTAATTCTTTTAAACTTTCCATATCAATTTTCTTTAAGTCTTCTTCACTAGCCGTTCCGTTCATTTTTTCCAGTTGCTTGATCATTCCGATTAATTTCTCGAGCTTCTTCAATTCGTCTTCAGTAGCATACTGCGTGTCAGGATTAAATACATGTTGTTTCTCCGCAGTTTTTGGAATGGTTGGTGTACTAATTTTCTTCTCTTGTCTGTTCATTTGAGATATCCCCATATCCGTAAGGACCCCCTTCAAATAATCAGGAACCATTTCAACATTATAAGGTTGTTCGTTGTTATTCGTTTTAATAGCTTTCTCTTTTCTTGCACTTCTCCCTAACCCGAAAGAAGCAAGTAAAGCATCCATATCATCACGACTTGGACCATCGTCAGGTAATGGTTTAAATCCTATGTAAGATTCTGGTTTAACTTCAGCTGCTTCGGGATAGTACTTCGGTAAATCGGCACTAACAGGTTTTTCGTTAGGGTTTGGTAATAGTCCAAAACTCATCAAAAGATCACGCATTTCTGGACTTAAGGATTCAGCTACGTTTGCAGCATTTGGGAGGGAAGTTGTAGTGGTTGTTGTGGTATCAGGCAATGCACCAATCGAGGCTAACATGTTTTTTATTCTGTTTTGTTCTTCAAGGGAAATTTTTATGTTATCATTCTGAGGATTCAGCGCAGCTTCTAAATTTAAATCTTTCATAACACTTTTCAGATTGTCAGGTACATTAATTTCTTCAACTAAAGGTTTAGATTTTACTGTTGTTGTTGTTGTTGTTGTTGTTGTTGATCCAAAGTAGTTTGGTTTTGTCGAGATAAAAGAAGCTGAAATTGGAATCTTCTGCTTCAGCACCACTTCCTGCTTGGTATTTTCGTCAAGATCCAAATCCTCGTTACTTTGTGTTGGCACCAGTTTCGGTGATTCTATTATTCTAATACCTTCATTAGGCACGAATTCATCTGAATAACGATGGTTAGGATACTGAGTTGGTGGCGATGTTGTAGTTCTTCTCCTCAGAGGCCTTCGAGTTTTTGGATGGTAGGTGGTAGTTTGCGTTGGCCTGGAACGATAAGTGGTTGTAATTGTTTCAGACCTTGGGGTAGTAACTTCAGGACGTCTTCCTCGAACCTGAGTTCTCGAAGTAACCGGTTTATTCTTTTCTTCGACAGTGGCTGAGTATTTCTTCTTTTCTTCATTTGTTGGCGATTTCTTCGTCAAGTCGTTGTCGGCGTCGTTAAATTTCACTGGTGGTCTTCTCCGCGAGTGCTTCGGTTTGTTCGTCTCTTCTTTCGTTTTGAACGGTTCTGCACCAATTATATGAGTTACTGGAGCTTTCGTGAATAGATCTTCCATATTTTTATCATTAGTAGGTGTGTATGGCATCACCACCATTATTGCTTTAGGATCTCTGGTTTGATTAAGAATTTTGGCTTTCTGTTCGTCTCTATTTGTAATGTTTTCGAGTAAATCGAGAATTTCACCACGTGTTAGCCTCGGCAAAGCTGGATTAGATTTGATGATTTCTTCGACTTCTTTTACTGTATCTTCAATAGCGTTTCTTTTGTTGTTATTTGGGTGTACAGATCGTCCAATAGGTTCATCACGTTCCAAACTGTTCACTTCTTCAGGAGTGGAAACATCTAATTCTGGTAATCTTAAGTGTTGTGGATAGCAATGGAGAATTCTCAAAAAAGTTAACCAAAGGATCGTACGTAAAATCTGTAATAAAAATATAAATACGATAAAAACTTTCTCCCTTTTCTGTTTATTCAGCTTTCATGCAACATACTGATCGTTTACAGTTAATAATTAATGTCTAGGTCAACCAGTTTATTAACACTAACCCAAATTTTTCTTAACTCTTTTATTCATTCTTCTTGTCTTTTAATATACATAAAATTGTCAAATGCTTTCTATGTTTACTAATTATTACTCATCACTTTCACTTTCTTGGATAATACCTCCACAATTAATAATTAATGTCGCTTATTTGTCCATTGTATTTTTTTACACTAGTTATTTCAGTTAATAACTAGCTTGGAAGAGTGGTTGCGAAGATCTAATATGTCTAAACAACATGACACACATAACTGAAATAACTTTTAAAGTTAACACGAATCTCTAAGTTAGGTGTTGTAATAGTTTTTGAATAAAACATTAAATGGTGAAGCCATGTATTATTACTGTAAATAATTGATAATGTTCAGGTGACACACTTCCTACGTAAAGAACGACGTTACACATCTTTATTGCATTGACATAGCGGATCACTTGCCTTTAAATGATATCTTAACGAGAACAAAGCAATGAGGATATCAGTTGAGAATTAATCGAATAGACACGTTGTAATTAAATTATACATTGCATTTGATATTGCTGCAATTCTAACAACTTTCAAAAACGTATTGCCCAATATGGTAATTGATAAGTTCAGACGTGATCCGTTAACACGTTTTTAACACTTTATGGATGTGACATTTGCATGCTGTAATTGGAACTTCCTGCATGTTCTTTTTTTATCCTTGAACTTGCTCGGAAGAATGTCGTGAAAGTTCCATGTTAAATTTTCAATTCTATAATTAAGCTAATGGCGTGCAAAAAATATGTTGGTTGAATCTTGATGTAATTATTCAGTTTTTAGCGTTTTTATCATTCATAAAATTAAACTATGGAAAATTTCTTCATATGTTCCTAGTAACGGTGAAGGAAAAATTCTTGTATATTTAACACTATTTTCCGTATCACGCAACAATCCAGTTAATGTGTAAACACTTTTACAACAAAATCAAAGTTATTCTTATGTAACTAATTCAAGTGAATGTTAGAGTTAGACAGCAAAAATATGACTTGCAGTTTATGTACTGCTTATTTGTGTGCAACTATAAAATTTATTTTGATACCATAAGTTTGGAATTTGGTGTAACCATAGTTGGTTGAACTAGGGTTGAACGACTGTCATTCACCTTTCTTGTTCAAAAATTTTCGAATGTAACTGATTGGTGTTAATGAATTAATAGTCATATTACAGCTCAGGCTCTAGAGAATACGCTTAATTGTTCAGTATTTACTTTTCAAGTGATCTCTTAATTTGAAATTTTTTAAAAACATTGTCATTTATGATTATATGTACAAAAATTTTGCTTTTTGTTTGAAATTAAGTGCGACAACCACTGTCGGTATTGTCACTGAATTAGGCAAATAGTTCAATTAGGCAAAATACAATACAATATTGTCGAACGTAACGCTACTGATCTTGATTATAATCCTCGATTTTCAAAATTTCTCTTTACATAAAGTAAAAAAAGTACATTCGTAATTATCACTGAAAATGCTTTGTAAAAAGAAGTTCAAGGTAGATTGCCATTCGAAAACATTTTTCTATTAACATAATGGTTTTGTTCTATACTTTTGCCGAATTCATTGTATAATATTATTTGAGTTAAATTGGATATACAAATCTAAACAATTTGTGTTTATTTATCATAAAGAATTTACTTATTTCAAATTTCACTTTGTATGATTAAAGTAGTTTTATCAGTGATTTCGAAAAGTGAAACTTGAACTAGAAAAGCTTAAGTACTTAAGTAGAAACATTTGACCTTTTTGTTGAAATATCTTACATCATTATTGAACAAAGTTTGTAATTTTATTATCAATTTTCCTTTGAAGAATGTTTGACATATTGCTAAATTTTGTAGAAAACTCCAGGTGCACAAATGGCACCACGACGAGGTTCAAAACTGGAAAGTGAATATGTTTAGACAATTTCAAATTAAGCAACAAATGACATTTTTCTATAACGTTATCCTATCATAATCATAATTTTATAGATTTCGAAGTTCGAAAAGAGCCTGATTGCAATGGTTTTTTTTTACACATTGGATGCAGTATTTTGCAAATTTTAGTATTTTTAGTAGTAAGCAACATTTACCATTTGACGTAATTTCACTGAAGTTCGTTTTGATACTGCATCAACATTCTAATAAATATGTAAAACGTTTACATTAAATAATTGAATTACCATTACTTAATTAAATTAATTATTACTCTTATGTTTATTGTTATAATCACCTTCACAGTAAGTTTATTTAACCATATTACAATATGAAATCATCAACCATAACCACGAGCCTATCTAATTTCTAGGAGGAGAAGAATAACATTTTGTGGTTGTAATATTTATATTTAAGACACTTAAACTTTTTCTTTCTGATCTGTGTTATTACAATGATGAAATGGTTTTTTACTTTTACTTTTTGTTGGAATGTTATTATAAAGAGATTTATTCTGGGACATTTATTTCTAATGAAAGGTCTATAAACGTAGTTTTATTGATATATATTATATTATTTCAGTTTTAGTGTTTTACACAATTATTAAATTATTTTTATGAATGCTAGAAAGTGGAATTATATTAGACAATAAAAAAAATTCTTTTGTTGCACTAACTTCTCGAGTATTTCCTAGGTAAAAACTATATTAAGTATCAAAATTTGCTTCCTACAATTAAAAAAAAGTATATTAAATAATTACTAGTTATTTTGATATTAAGCAATTATTATTTAGTGTTGTTTGAAGTGGCTTGGCTCCGTTTTTTTTTTTTCAGTTAGTAGAGTAAGTACGACTGATGCTTCTCTAACAAGCTCTAAAAAGGTTAACCTGAACAATCTTACAAAAAACGTTAAAATAATATAAGAATTTTCTACTCTCATAATTTTCTCACACATCTTAGTTTCATGTTCTATTAAAAAATTATCAAAATTATCAGTAAACTGCCTCAGTTTTATCAAATAATTTAGAAACATTCACAAAAAAGCAAAAACAAAATTAAATAACAAAACTATACAGACCCAATCATAATGATATATTTATTTTGACTTAATTCCTTTCATTGAAATAAAATATTTACATACATTACATTTTTTATATGGCAGGTAGCTCCCCCCAAATACAATTTTCATAGCAGAATTTTATTTAAATCCCAATTTTTGTAAACTTATAAACAAATACAAAGGCATAAATAAGTTTTGCAAGTTGCAGTTAGAATTATGTATGCATGCAAAAATTTTTATTGCTTCTAAAAATACAATATCAAGAAAATTTTGTTTGTTGATTGAAGAATTAATTTAACACTCAAAATTTTTACGTTATTTATTCTGAGATAGAAATTAATTAATCAAAAATAAAAAGTAATTATTTTTTTGCTTCTTATTCATAAACTGATATTGACTGCAGTTAATGATTTAATGTCTTCTTTAATTATTAAACATCCCTTCACCATTATGACATAAGGTAACATGACGAAAAATTGAACATCACAATAAAAACATCAAAAAAAAAATTACTTTTGAAAAGTCTAAAGTATACAGCTTCAACATTTTTGAGCATCGTAATTTAACCTGTAAGACAGAAGGCATCTTTTTTATTTTTATGCAACACATTCAAATAAAATATATATATAGAGAGAGAGAGATACATACCTCGTAAAAAAAAAGTTTTAAAGGAGCCACAAAATTTTCTATACATTGTAATTTCGTAAAACAAACGAAAATCGTATAAAATTTAAAGTTTACATTGTCATTTAAAAAAATCATAATAACGTCACAGCGAATTTGTCATAAAAATGACAAAATAACTGATTATGAGAAAACATAAATATCAACTGAGAAAACTTTTATCTAAAATATTATTATTATTCCAGAAAGAGAAATATCCAGGACTTCAAAATATTATAGAAAGCATTTGAAAATAAACAATCGCTTTCTATGTTAAACTCAATAACACTGTTACCAAAAAGCATACACGTATATATGGATTTCCATTTTCACTACATAAAAGCTAAAAGAACTTAAATCTTCTACCTACATATTCGAATGAAGTATAATAATAATAAATTCAAAATTTTTTCGGCATTCCTTTAATAAAATTTTAACAATGTGGAGCAATTTATAAAACTGTTTCATTTTGAAAAATGTAAAATTATATTCATGTTATTTCTGTTATTCCGTCAGTAAATCCAGTTATAAACCTCTTCGGATAATTTTGAAATCCTTATATTTATTGAACTCATTTTAAAAACGTAATTATAAAAATAACTACCAATTTCCGCAGGACAAATATAAAATTAATTATGGATAATTTCATCATTTAACCTACTTCATATAAATCAACCATACACCTAGTAAATTTATAATAAAATTAATTTCTTTGATATTTTCAATGTGTTGAAATTATCCATAAATCACATCTTACTGCCATAAAACTGCGCAAATTGCCCACGTGAAAAATATTACAATATTACATAAATTCATCATTAACATCAAGTTTTGATCTTATGCATCTGATTTTTGGTGTATTTAAGCCACTGAAGTACATGCGAGTGATATGAACTTAACCTGGTTTCCTATATATTAAACATACCATTTTATCAATGTGATATTCCATTCAACTTTCTTATACTTTCTACACGAATGATTCAAATAAGAATCACGACCATCTCACTGTTCACTGTTTCTGTTGCATAACAGCAACATAAAAGAACTCAACGTCTAAAGACTTTCACAGTCACAATCCATCTGACCTGCAAATTGAGAGGTGAGACGACCAGCAAGAGAACCCCACTTCAACTCGGCCGCAGGAGAAGCAATCAGCGGCTATCCTGCAGGTGCAATAACTGCAAAAAATGCAATTTATTATGAAATATGGAGCTTCCCAGCTTTAAAACTTAATTTATTGTCGACACAAGTGTGACCTTAACGTACTTAAATGCGATGATTTTTTTATAGCCATGGAAGTGACAAAAATATATATGTTTCACATGTATTATGGATTTTTAGATTAAATTACCAGGTACAGTTTTCACATTATCTACTGTTAAATTAGAAAGCGGACTGTTGAGCAACACAATAATGATAACAGAAGAAAAAAACAAGTAATATATATTACCATTTTACATCTGTAACTAAATTTTTAAAAATGCCAATAAATAAAAGTCACCTACATATTAGTTATATAAAATGTAAACAGTTTCGTGTTATGTTACAAAATTCCATTAAAAAATTAATTCTGAACTTCAGAACAACTGATACTTGTTTAAAAAATGCCTCAAAAATTAAAAAATGGACAAGCTGTTGATAATTTTAAAATTAATTTATAGAAATTTGACGAAAGGAAAACAAGTTAAAAAATAATTTAAACAATAAGAGGAAGACATAAAAAGCACAAACCTGCATAACTATTCCCTCTCTAGTTATAATCATTTTTTTACACTGAACAGCTACAGAAAAATGTCGTGTCGTGTTAAGAATTAAATAATAAATCACTTAATAATGGCTGTCTTTTTATATAAAAGAGAGGACACGAAATAACTGTAAGTCCACTGAAATGAGTGAAGGAGGCAACATTTTTTCAAATTATTTCGATTATAATATATTTCTCTTAAAATTAACTGCATTTTGGGTCTACGATAACAAAACTATAAAATGCAAACGATATCTTCAACATACTTACAACCTATTTTGGTGTATTTATATGTTTATTGGCTATATACCTACTGAAATTCTGTATGCCTTTTACAGTTTCGGCGATTTAAATCAGTTTCTTCGTGCTTTGAGGGACATTGGAAATCATATTTCTTTAGCGTATAAAACCACCAATTATTTTCTGAGAAGAGAGGATTTACTCAATTTAATAAATATTTTGCAACATGGAAATTATCACTATGAAGATTACGGAAGTTTTCAACCAAAGTCAATTGTGGAAAGAAAAAAGAAAGAAGCAGTGAGATGGACGACTTATTTCTGGTACTTCTGTAACGCTATTTGCTTTTGTATGTTTGTGACAGGTTTATACACCTTTTTCGTTTTGGGTGATAAACAGTACATTATTAAAGACGGTCAAAAAATTTACAATCAGCCACAACCAGTTGTTATAGTTTCGCCGTTTGGATCAGGAACCAGACCAAAATTTTTTGCGACATTTATTCACACTATAATTTGTCTTACTTTTCTGGCGTGGATGATAGTAGGTAGGCTAACAATACTGTACTGATACAAACTCTTCAGTTCATTCGTTTCAGCTCTTGATTCCCTTTACATCACATTGATGAGTTGCATAAGCGCTCATCTAAAAATATTACAAGGCGCTGTGAAAACTCTTCGTTCCAGATGCATGAAAAGGATTGACATGGAAGCCATTTCTAATCAAGAAATTTTGCACGATCCCATAGAATTACAAGATGAAGTTCAGAAAGAAATGACAAAATGCATTGAACATCTTCAAATCGTGTTAAAGTTTGTTTATTGTTTATACTATAACGTCTTAATTTAATACTTTTATTAGAGTTGCAGAAAAATTGGAATCTATCTACAATGTGCAGACGCTGTTTCAAACCTTCATATCACTGGGAGAAATGTGTTTTTGCTTGTATATACTAAGTGAGGTAATTTGTAACACACTTTGTCGACAGAAAATTTTGCAATAATTTTACAGACAAATGATCAGAACGTAGGGAACGAACTTACTTACTTAATCGCGACAGGTTTCGAGCTCCTGCTGTATTGCTGGTTTGGGGATAGAATCACAGAAGCGGTGACCACTTAAATTACTTTAAACAAAAATGCATTATTGTCTTTTTTAGAGCATTGAAGTATCTTACTCCCTCTACGATAGCGATTGGTTCTCAACAAATTTATCGTTCCGGAAACAGATTATCTTCACCATGACCAGAATGAAAAGGCCCATTTATGTAACAATTGGAAAAATCACTCCTTTAACTTTTAATACGTTTCTTACGGTAATTTTGATGTATTGAAAAAATTTCTATCCACTTTTTATTTTTGCAGATGGCCAGAGGAGCATATTCGTTTTTCACTTTTCTAAAACAAAGACATGGTATAAGGAGATAAACTTTCACATATACAATACAACTAAATGGTAAAGAAAAATATACACATTCATTTTTCCTTATTTATTCTTTTCTAGACAAATATTTTACGTATAATTATTGGATTAAATTAGATTCATGCATTATATTCACTTAGAAAATACACATGTAAATTGTGAGATTAATGGATGAAAACAAAAAATAAATGCGCACACTAGGCATTTAAATGCAATTTTAACCTTCATTAACAAAAACAATTACTTTACCTGCTCCTATAAAAAATACTTACTTTAATAAACAAATTTGTTAATTTTTTTTATTTAGTAGCATATTAAGATAATCGGAAAATTAAACCTAATTAACTTTTTTAGAATACTTAATTGCATGTATATTACTTAATTATACATCTATACATAACATAATATTCACAGACACGGAGTTGCATCTAAACTGCGAAAGTTTTTAAGAATGGTTTCTAAGAATTCCCAAATTTCTGTCAACAAATAAACACTGTATCTACAGTATACAAAGTGTCTACACTTTAATCGATGCATCGGTGTGGAAGACCTGAAACTTTTTAAAAATATTTTGCGATATGCTAAATGTAGTTTCGGAATGATTACAACGTGTATGTGACATCCGAAATTTCACAAATTCGGCCATAATTGACAAACAAACCAACATTTTTTAAGTATATTTTCTGAATTCCTCGAATTTAAATCCTAAAAAAATACTAAAAGCTTTAGTGTGCATAGAAAAAGCTTACGTAAAGAGTGAAAGTTGTGAAGAATATGGAAATATAAACTAACAAATTAATAAGCAAAAACTAAAAGAGATATTTCCTATTTCCCTATGACAGTACAAGTAGACAATATAACTAGAATGTATCTAGGATATATTGATTTTTTAGTGTTGCTATTATTTTTCCTATGAAAGCAACATACGATCAGTCAAGAACTGTCGCGTGTTTTATTATTAAAATCAAAATTACTGGACGCAGCCATGTGAGATAATGATACTGCAGTCAGTTTTTGAATTCTTGTATGTTACACGTTACTGTCGTTATTAATTGATAAATTTATTAATAAATAATGTTTCTCTGTATAGGTCACGTTAGATTTGTAAATAATAAATCACCTAATAAAGGAACATTAACCTTAAAATTTCGCAATATCTATTTAAAAAATTCTTCTTTATTATTACGAAGAAAAATTTTGAAAAATACATATTAAAGACCACTTTACCATTTTATATAACCTGACAGGTTCGTGTGCTTAATTCATAATCTGCTATTTTGGATTTTACCAATTAATGAATTATTTTCGGGTCGTAGAAATAGTAATCATTCAAACAATCTCATTGCGATAATATGTTTTTACAAGTATTACTTAAGTATGTAAATAAAACCAAAATTAATTTATAATTATATTAATCGAAGTCTACAGGTACACCACTAGGTATAAGAGATATAGGTACACCACTTTATGTCTGAATATAAACTACATTATTAAAATTATACTTGAAAAATTTATAGCTACAGAAAGAAGTGCCCGAATGATGAATATCTGAGTGTTGTATCTGTTTACAAGCATTTGCTTAATTTATTTCATAAAAAGACTTTATTTTGTAGAACAAACTGACTAGAAAATTTTTTTTTTTTTCATTTTGACACCTGTCAAAATATGTAAAGATATAAAATCAAAATTTACTTTGACTGGTCACATATTAAAATTTATTTTAATAACAAATACTCCTAATATTTTATAACATTTTTCCCACAGATAAACTGGCTATGCCGCCATATTGGAATATGTCCCCACTCTAAGACGGAGACAAATGAAATGCCTTTGCTTGGTAATTTAATAAAATATACAATATCTTTGATTGTCATATATTGACGTCACATTTTCTGTCTCTATCAGTCTTTAGATACAGTTTCACGCATGTGCCTAAAAAGTGGCAATGTGATTGGAAGTTCATATTTGGCACACGAATGGGACTTACCACCAAAAGTACAATTTTTTTACAAATCAGAGATTAATTGTTTTTAAAAACATTTTTGATAAATTTAAGCGATTNNTCCATCTTACCAGTATTTACCGTAAAATCATTTAAAAAATGATAATACATAATTATAGAAAATTTCAAGAATTATGTATGCCACTTAGTATAATAAATTCTGTTAAGTATTATATGAAAAAACTATATTTATAAATATTTTACGTTTTTGGATATGTAGCATACATTGAAACGATATAATTTTTTAGGAGTTGTTAAATATGCCGTCACAAATAAAAACAAAATCAAAAAAAAAATGAAGTATTACATCAGAACCTAAATTGCTACTTACAAATATATGAGAACTTGTTCCTAAAATTGGTATTACGTAAATGGTATAATTCAACAACAAATTATAAACGATTATAAACGCATTTTTCTTTTTTTTTTTTAGTTTGTAAAAATTACCTTGTACGATATTATGAAATTCGCAATTCTTAATATGTATATTTCATTTCATACTGTCTGGTAGATTCCGTTTCCCGGCTCCAGTTTGAGTCTGGTAAGTGAACTATTACAGATGAGAGCCGGTAAGTGTAACCAAGCAACACTTACCAGACTTATTTTTTCCACTCACAAAATTGTTCGCACTCTTTTTCGAATCAACTTATTGACTGT
>QDEB01001253.1:0-11671 GCA_004193795.1 Asbolus verrucosus | reverse complement strand
AACGTTAAGGAATACTGCTCATAATTATTTTCATTATATTTAATAAAATTTGTTAATGAAATGACTTTGTCCTAATAATCTTGTTTCGTCTGAAGTATCAGATGCTCGTCGACAAAGCAATATTAAAACGAGTTTATCTGGGACCTTGTAAATTCTAAATGTGAAGTTAAGTTTTTTTTGAAAAAGTTATACAACTAAACCATTCTCCATACAATCACAATAATGAGGCTACCTTAATTCGATGATAAACCAACACATAACCAAAATTTTAACAATTATTGTTTATACCGTCATATGACAGCAGCAATTGCTTTTGATTCTTTGGAAGGGTACCAATAGGATGACAAAATTATTGTGAAATTAATTTTTTATTTATAACCCACACGTTTCGCAACCGGTAAGCCATCACTCTTTAATTTCAACGACACGTATTTGGTTTATGCCAACATCGAAAACTGTCCACATCCATTATTGACGTGTTTTGCTGCATTTTCCGAAGAAAATTTGCAGTGGTGGAGGTACAGTGTGGAAACCTCTGTCACACACTACGACTTAGTTTTCGTTGAGTGGATGCACACTGAGAGAGCACGGAATCAATACTATGCACTTTAAAGACGATATGACGGAATCTTCACGTTACATAACACCGGTATACGTCGTTTGTTTTATGTCAATTTTTCCGGTTAATTAATCAGGGAACAGAATGAATCGATTAAAAAAACTTGCTATCGAGCGATATCGGATAGGTACCTTACATTGGTTCGCATTGAGATAGGTCGTATCAGTGCTAATATACGGTTTCTGTGTAAAAATGTCTATCGCTAGATAAACAACTACTCCATTTTGTACAGAAATATTTCGATAAAGTCCCCCCCAAAACAACGATTAATGCCTCAGTACAGTCACAATGAAAACAAATTTCCCCTTAATTAGGTACTACGTTTCTTCGGTAAAATGGCGGAAAAGAGAAGAAATACCCCCGTTTCTCCATTAGCATGAAGAGATGGAAGATATACTGCACCAAACGTACGAAGAACAGGGCTGATAATATGGACCCCTTCGCTCACATCGGTTTCGGTTAAAATCGTTCAAAATTTAGTGACTTTTAGAGTGTACAAAAACGAAACAGTTACCAACATGAACAACGTCAAGAACAAAAGTTTGCAGTGTGATTATCAGTGACCATCAAAATGTTTGAAATGTGGAACAATGTCAGTTCCAGGTTGGAACAGGTACAGCAATCTCAGACTCAAACACAGCAACCGCACACGTCGAGTGGATCCATCAAAGGTACAGTTCTTAAACTGGGTCACTTCTTTTTAATACACTTTGCTGCAGTTTCTCATCAATTATGGCATGAGAAGTTGGGTTACAATAAAATTTAAAACTGTTCTTTTACAAGAACAATGGACAACAGCTGACGCTCTGAGATACGTAATTAAATAAAAATGTTGTGTGCAAGTAGCACAACTATGCCTCGTTTTATATTAAATAAATAATTAATTATTATTGTCATGATCACTATTATAATCCTAATTTAATAACTATTAATTATGAAATCAAATTCGAAACATTTAGAGCGGACATTTGGTAAACAACTAGTTAATATTTAATCCTGACACATTTCTGGTTATAGAGCCTGAATTATGGCCATACCATTGTTATTACAGTGGATTTAATTGGGCCAACTGGATATCAATTAGACCGAATTAACTTTTTGATTATGCATCCCCTAATCTTCAAATCTTTGTTAACTAGTTTCAAGCTTTTGTGAATGCGTTCTTTATAGCAACTGTTATCTGTTGCTTGATTTTAAAAATTCAACTTTAGTTGTTACATAACATGTAAAAAAAAGGAATTTTAAAGAGGATGTTCCGATCGAAATGTTGAGAGTCGCTGGATCTTAGATTCGAATGCGAAACGAAGCATTTAAATTGTTTTGCATTTTCATGGAAAAATTAAATTTCAGGCGAGATGAAGATAATGTGAGCCTATTTGGAAGATTTATACATTTGCAGCTAGATTCAAAATGGTGGACAGGGCTGGACGAATCGATATTTAAGCACTGCAACTGTGGAAAGTCGGGTTAGCGTCTATAGAATATTTTGCAATTTCAGTTTATGAAGTCACATTTAACATTTTTACAACCATTACATGCATTTAGCGATTTCATACTTAAACAATTTTTAACAAACTACAGAATGCAGATTCTTGAGGTTTATAGTTCGCTATATGTAAATAAACACGAGAAACTATTACTATAATATTACCACCGGAAATCTTTTTAACAACATGTCCTGAACATTTCATCGGTGTATATTTCAATATCGGTTGGAATCAGTTTTATTTTTCAGTGTTGGTCTGAAAATTGTAAAGGAGACTAATGAAACTAGTTTACAAATCGATGCTGAGGCCGATGTACATAAAAAAATAATCCATCGGTTGGTTTGGTTGGTTAATGGTTTATTTTAACCGATTAGATTCAACAGTATAATAAATCAATTTTGATGGAAGTCTGCAAATCGTTTTACATACTTTAATAAACGACATATTTGCGAAAAAATAACAATATATTACTCTTAAACTGAAACCTGATTATACGGAATGATTTAACATGAGAATTTCAACAATTTATCTACTGCAGTTTGAAAAATTCAAAAATAATCTTTTGTAGTCGCATATGGTAAGTGGTTACAAATTATCGATGCTATATACTCCAAATTTAGAAGAAGCGATGTCAATTTGAACATTTTACACAAATACATCTGAATTATTATTAGAAAGGTTAAATACAACGTGAAAACATTTTTAACAAGTCAAATTCAATTTCAACGTTTTTCAAGAGGTTACAACCTCAACCTGCTACTTACAAAAATTAATATTTGTATCTCTCACAATAGAATGAACCTAACCTGAATCGCACATTACAAAAACATTGATAATTATACCATGGTCATTATTAGTACTTACATTTTAACTCTGCTTACAATCAACTGCAGAAAATTTGTCAGTCAAATTGACAGAAGTATTGTTTTCAAAGTTTTAAAAATGAGTAATTTATTTCGTCTTGGTTCCTCAAATCAATGGAAACAGTATCAGTGTTTTACTTCTTATTGTGTTATTGGGCAAATATCAGATTTTTACTCACAGTTTAATGTTGGTATATAAACTGCACTCCAGCTTCTTTGATTTGATATTTTCGAATAGTCTTTTGTCATTGGAAGAGGAGTTAAACCTTAATTAACATAATTTTTATTATAATTTTTATGATACCGTATCTATTGTATTAAATTAATGTTTTTTAAACAACTTTTTATTTCGGTTCAATCTGATTTCAACCTACTTCTAATCTTTTTAAAATTCCATATTTTCTTGTATCACTGTTCACTAGTTGTATTATGCTCACTAGTAACAAATCTTTCAATTTATTGCAATTTCAATATAACTTTTTCTACTTTAAAATATTATATGTGTAGAGTAGGTATAGGTTATTATAAATGTTTCTAACATCATATTTAACTGTGATTTAATATATACGTATAGATTTGCCGCCTCCCGATTTCTGGATTTGCGCTAGAATGTAAATTTGACATTTTTAGTTTTTAGGCAACCACATAATCACTACAGGCATAGGAGGAAAATTTTCAGAGCACGCTGCGATGTTAGAAACATTTATAATAACCCTGTATAATGTCGATGAAACGTTTATTAACACAACAAAAATTGGAGAAAATATAGTTTCAGTATTTGAAGAGTTTATGACAAAATGTAACTTTCTGAATGTTTTCCACAGGCGTTATAAATGCAATTTTACGATTAAATGTAATTTTATCCGGTTTAGAACTAATCATAAGTTATGTACGTTCAAAAGCGTAGCCACTGTGCATAATTTTAGGAGTTGTTTCAAAGAAACGAGTTAAACCGAAAAGCAACATTTTCATATAAAATATTTCGTTCAGAAACTACAGTTTTTGAACTTATTTCGTTGTTCCGAAACAGATTTTTAAAATTTCAACTGCCAATTTTCGAACACAATCGAGCTTGAAAAAAATAAAACACACGATGATTGGATAAAATTCCATATGATAAAAATATAAATTAAAACTTATTACTTTATTATTGTGATGAAATTGAAGAAGAATAATGTTTCCTGTTACTTCTTTTAAAGCGTATCTTTTGATTTTTTTTTAACCACAAATCTCCATAAATAGGGCTATTATGAGATAACAGTTTTTTCGTTATTCATCCCTGTTTCGTTATTTTGTAAAATTAATCTTGATGTAAGATTCTCAAAGGGAAAATTGCGTGCACAAGTGCTCTTTGACGTGACTATTGTTTAAATAAGAGTTTAGTATGAAAATAAGGTGAACAAATATCACGATAATATTCTGGGTTTTAGAAATACATAATCATGGGATAACCTACTTAATATAAAATTTAAATATTAGGGATTTAGACATCATGCAGGAATGTATAACGTTTAACAGCTTTTATACATCACTTTCAGCTTAAATGGACACGTAACGGTTACCCAGTAACTTAGTGAAGAAATATTTATATGCTGATAAGGCTCGTTTGGAACGATCTTAATTTTAGATAATTCAGGGATTTGGTAGGCCATAAACATGAAATTGTCTGTTTGCACTAAACTGTAATAAGAAAACACATGTGAACAAGTGGTAGTGTAATATATCATCTGAAAAGTGAACAACTTAGAAACAATGAAGAAAATGAACAATGAAGAAAATGTAGAAACAATGTAGAAAATTTATTGTTGCTTCTTTTACTGGATGTGAATTTATTTTTGAGTTTTTAAATAAGTATGGGTGTACATTTAAAAAGTGCATCAAGTCGCCTTTGATTTTTTATAGACGAAGATACCGCAAGAAAGCGATGTGCTCTCTTATGTCAGAATTCTTGCGGCATCTTCGTCTATCAAAAAGTCAAAGGCGACTTGATGCACTTTTTAAATGAACACCGATATAAGTACTGAATCGTATTTTTTTGTTTAATAAATAAAAATTCTTTGGCACTTGATATAGTTTTTTATCTTTTTTTTTGCAAAGTCGTGTAAAGAAAATGTTTTCTTATATTGAAAACAAAGAAAAAAAAAACCTAAAAGGAGATATTAGTAGAAAATTAAGGTACATAAATCGTGATCGTTATTTTCTTTGTGGAAATACTTTTCACAAAGAGCGACAATAATTGAAACTCTGGAGCAAATGTGAGCCAAAAGTAGGAAAATGTAATTACCACATTGCATCGTTACATCGTTTTATTAAATTTAAACCAATATCTTTGCCTTCTTGAAATATTAAAATATGAATCTCAAATGTGTGTAGCACATCAATATTTCGATTCATTTTTCAATACTTCATAGTAAATCCCTTCGCCACGTCATTGTAAACGAGGTCTTTCATAAGGTAAAAACAGTTGACATTGTGTAAGTGAAAAATTGGATTATATAAGCACATGTAATCTAAATTTTTCATCTATACGCAACCACAACTATTACATCTAATAATAGCGACAGTTTTCCTCCGTACGATCGAGTTCTCATTACATCATTTAAAAATTGAAAACACATATATACGTACACATGCAGCTAATACTTTTATGAGTGATAGTGATAAACCTTTTGTCTCGTGTTGAGGAGCTTCTTGTCCTCCTTCTTCCAAGCAAACAATTTTTTTTGTTGTTGAGCGATAATATTTGTAAATATGATAATTATTTCATGTAATAGTAAGTAAACAGTTGGAGTATGTTTTTTTCTTTAGTAACTTCTTATCACTTCAGTTTATTGAACCTAACCAAATATAGGTCAGTAAGATAATCTTGGCGAAAAAAATTTCTTTGAATCTCTCGTCATAAAAAAAAATAAACAAAATAATTTAACAAAGGTTCCAAGCCGACCTTCTGCAATAATAAAACGAAATTGTTTTATAAGAACAACGAAAAGTTGACACTTCAAGGCACCGGTTCTTGAGTTGTTGCGTTTGATTTTCAATGAAATCTAACGTGCTGTCGTGTTTATGTAATAGCCAACGTTACTAAAAATAAACATTAAAATCGACTCTAGTTGGGCTACTTTTAACCGTAAGAAAAAGGCCAACGAACGGTCCAAAACAAGATTTGAAATTTTTAAGAATAAAAATCAGTTTATCTAAACACAAACTGGTTGCTTATTGCGACAAGTGGATTTAACAAAAAGGAGCCTTGATGGTGGTTGAAGCGATTTCGAATTTTCACAATGGTGCATTACTTAAGTCTCCGCCAGTTTCTCTAATTAATTTAGAAACAGTGTGACCAACAGCTCTCCAGAAAATCCCTAATTCTTGAAGCGCGTTTTTCGTCGGTACGAACGTGTGAAGGATTTTGCTCTCGTTATGGTCTTTGAAAGTTTGTGTCATAGTTAGTAGTAAACATATTTACCGACTAGGTTCAAGAGAGGTCGTTTTCAATGATTTTTATGCAATTTCACCTTAATTCAATTCATTGGAATCTTGCCAAATCCATTGATTAGAAAAAATAATGATAATCATGACTCTGTCCAACCGCACATGTGCTGTTTCAATTACATAACAATTAAGAGATGGTTCAATGTGTTTAATCACTTTCATTTTGTTTAAACTGGCCCGGAGCGATGCAGCTCCCTGCCGAGTGGCTTTCACCCTCGCATCCTGATTGGTTGATTAATTATTTTTTATGTATCCTTCTAATGCGGCGTTTATATGCAGTGAGAACCACCTCTCTGGTTGCGTATTATGTGCAGTTATGTCACAATAGCCGCGATTATCTCAAACATGTTTATATTGAGCGGTTTATAAATAAAACGGTGTGTTGATGTGCCGCACTAAAGCGATTCGGGGCCCGACTCCGACTCTGCATAAGTAGGCCACAAGTTGAAAGACTTGTACCAAGGACATCAGGGTCCGCAAATGTACGATTCACCATGGTCTAAGAGATACAGTTCGGTGTAATTATACACCACGTTAATTGCAGGTATTCGCTTGATTTCATCGACAGGTTCGCAAAAAATGGGCCCCAAATCTCCAGCATTCCGGGACTGCGCCCCTACATGCGAATTGTGCGGTGCCAAATGCAATTCGCGCTTTCACTTTTTTAAAAGTTCGACGACAAACGGGTTCTTTTCCACGGAATAATTAATTTCGCGAATAATTATTTCGAATTATTATTTTATATCTGTATGTGCATAATATTGTTTCGGGTGCACTGCACTCGAATGTGTTACAAAATCGAAGAAAAAACATAATTAATTTGGGTTATGTAATGCGCAGCGGTAAAAGTTTATGGCTTATCAATCAATTAAACCCTCTCCTTTTTTATTTCCTAATACGTAAGTTGACACTTATGCCACCGGCTAAAGAACGACTCACTCCGCTTCAATTCTAAAATAAAAAACGTTTCATGTAACGTCAATCAGCGCGGAGTCCGACCCAAATTTTGCTAAAATATTTTTTTTATTTATAAACGCATAAACAATCCGCATGATTGCTTTAAACAACGCTTGACGAGTTTCAAAATATGTCCATTATGTGTTTAGTGTTTGCTCTACCGTTCGACAGCTTTGACTTATCTGTCACTTATGCCCAAACGATACCGTTTCCTGTCAGTAAGGTGGCCTTATTAAATAAAGTATTTACTCTTGCACAAAGAATCTTTTTAAAACACGTAATAAAAGTGTAACGGAAAATTTTCAATTTAATTTTTTATTTACATCTTTTGTAGTTATGTTTACATGTTGTAAAGTTGGAGCATACTGGCTTTATCAAAAACTGTGAATATTTAACGAATTGTTTTCATTTTCTATTTCAATAAATATTTTATTTTGAAGGTACCAGTGCCCCATTTTATGCACTTATCTCAAAGAAAAAAATGTAGAAGGTTTATGGTGCGAAATGTACGATTTGATTGTAAATTAAAAAAAAAGAAAAACTTTAAAAATAATAATAAAAGATTGATACTGATGTTTATTATAATTTAAAAAAAAAACGTGTCAAATAAGCTTCGATAATGAGAAATTTTGAAGTAATAAGTTTGTTGCATGTATTAGGCGCATGTCGTTACTCGATTCGTACGCAGTAATCCAGTCTTTCTTGAGAAAACCGAGTAAACCTAACCTAATTTGACATTTGTAGTTTCAATCAACGACGTGAAAAATACTTCCACGGGAAACTCTAATCAGAAAACTTTTTGATCACGCGTTATGATAATAAGACGACGTAATTTTTAGCAGAGAGAAATATAGTATGGCTGAGCAATGGAAAATTACTGTATATGAGAAAATTTAATTTATTAAAAAAGAGTCGTAATGGAGTTGATTTTATTTTAATTGTAGCAATTTTTCGATCGAAATGACGCCTTTTGGAAATTTGTAAACGAAAGTTTGTTTTCGGTGCGTTTCTATCAGTTAACATTTACTAATTTAGCAAACACTTTCTCAGTCCTACTGAAACTTGTGAAAAACAAAAATTGATGTTACTTTCGACAAAATCAAAACCGAAAGAGCTCAACTCGCAAATGTGATGGAACACATGTGTATAAAGCGAATCATTGGCGTTGGAATAGCACAGTATTTTAATTGTCACAGACACCAATTGTACACCCATCACTTTATTTTATTATAATTTTTTGAAACAAGTTCAATGTTGCAATTAGATTTGTTTTTGAGAATTCAAGTTTTTGTTTTTGCAATGTCATAAGGATCCTAAATGTTTTATTTATTATTGAATTTGAATTGAGAATAAAAAGTTAAAATATCCAATATTAGAGTTTCTAATGTTTCTTAGTTTTAGGTTTTATTTATAACATTTCGGTAAATCGATCATATATTTCTTCTTCTTTCTTTGGAAAGAATAGTTTCTTCGACCATTATTTTTTAAAGTGTACTTTTTCTATAATTACATTATTAAATACATTACCGTCGACATTACTGCATTATTTTATTACTATATTACTCACGGCTTGAGTTGTCACTTGGTCTTAAAGTTTGTCGGTAACTTCTGGAATAGTAAAGTGATACAGAGAATCACATATCATCTTAAAACTTTGGCTACAATTTTTCTAACCCACTTTGTGAATAGATCAGTAAAGTGAAAATATCAAATGACTGCGTGTATTTTACCAATTTAACATCTTGCTTTCAAGATTTGGATTTTTATTTAAAGTTTAATTCGTTATCAACATTATTTTAAAATTAAAATATAAAATAAGAATTTTCAAAAGCAATTACCAAGCAAATTTCAAAAGCATTACCAAGTGAATTTCATGATTTTTACCTCCTAATAACTTTTGAACATACGTCAAAATGTTTGTTTATAGACGTATCATACACCAATAAAAAAAGTAAGTTTGATATCTCATTCAACTCATTGTAAAAGATATACAAGCCACTGATACTTCCGAAAAAGTATGTTATGGTACTAAGTTTGATTTTGAGTTTAAAAAAGCTCATATGGTATATCTCCTCTCTTTTTACTTTGATTGAATAAAGAATATTAAGAAAATAAGTGTCTCAAGTCAACATTTTTTGTTGTTAATTGAATGCCGGATTTTCAATTTATTAAACTTCGGTCACGATCACAAATTGAGCGAAAAACGCCTTTTAAAAGATACTGTTTAGAACGTACATAATATGACTTGAAAATTAAATATGACATAAAAATAAAATGTGTTTCTGGGTTAAAAAAATTGCTGAATGGATTCACAATGGTAACCCAAGTAATTTTCTTTCAGAGTGGATAGTTTATTAAACAAGCGTTTCATCGATTTGTTAATAATTTTATTAAACAAATTGCAAGGTTAAATTCTCACTGGATGAATTACTTAGCTGCTATTATTACTCTTTGCTACTATAAAGAGGGAACTTTATGGAAATAAATAATAAATGATTGACTTCTCTTTTAAAGCATGCTGAATCAAAATTAAGAATTTGTCTGAGTCGTGACAGTTCGCTTTAAGGTGAGGACAGCCCGATGTAATCCTCTGCATGCATATTGAAATTCATACGTCACAGCAGTAAAGTAGCTGCAAGTCAAATGAAAATTGTTTTAATCAAAATACACTATAGGTTATTAGCTCTAGTTGACTGATAAATATGTACTTATTGTACATAGTCGTTGACTTTACAAGCAATGAAGTGTTAATAACAGTGAATAATTGTACGAACTTTTTATTTAACATTTTAAGTAAAATAAAAATTATCTAATAAGGAAATCAAATCGGTTTTGCATCTCATGTCATCTGTTGATGAATGCTGTCACTAATTCTACCGAGCTAACGGGGAATAAAGTGATAATATATCACACTGTAGTTTCCTACATACTCGACTAAGCAATTTTATCGACGTTAGGTAATTACTGATAATAAGCTATCATTCTGAAGAAGTTGAACTGTACTCATAAATAGGTACCAATTTACTGTATTGCGATATTAGATAGCATTTTTTTAGAGTAAATGTTAGTAATTACAAGAGTAATAATTAACTAACCATTTGTTCATGCCACATGTTGGCAGACACTTTAGGTATTTAGGTAAAAATAAAATATTAATTTTGTAGATGTAAGATAAGATACAAAGTGGTAATCCAGAAATTGAGAGTACTTAAGTAACGTAACAAGTTATAGACCAATACCACATTACTGAAATCTTTTTTTTTGCATTTTTACAAGTTTATGGCAACAGCACAAACTCGAGAATTCTAACAAACCAAAGCGGCCACCCTGTGTAGACAACAATGTTATTGTATTTGCATGTAAATGGTCACGAATAGGTTAATACAGTAGATACACTATCATTACTTTATAAAAGAATACCAATTACCAGCTACTTGTTAAAATATCGGCATACTCTATTTTATTATACCTACATGCTTACCAGTTACTAGAGATTACGTAAAATGTTTTGACAATATTTGCATTTCCGTTTCAACATAATAACAGCCTGTAAATTTGATCAATAAGTTCTTCAAACTTAAACTTTAGTGTTTATGAATTTCCCAACGATTAGGAAGTTATTCAAGTTCAGTTTCCATTACACAAGTGGTTTTCCTTAAACAAAACACATTACAATCTCTATGTTTATGAAATTTTAAACGCGAGATCTACAGCTCGTTTTTTACTTCATTTTAGCCGAACATGCATGGGAGAAAACATTTTTTCGAGCTACTTCCAAAATGCCAACCCACTTTAAAGTGTGTATATTTATGAAAGTACGTATTGGAAAATCGAAGGCTAACGCAGAACCACAAATACTGTCACCATAAATTTTCAGTTTTATTGTTACAGGAGTTTATCTTACTTATTACATTACAAATCCTTTCAACAGCAGCAGTATTGAATTTAGGTGCATTTTTGCAGATACATTTGATGATCACAACTTTACCACTGAAACGCATAAGAAGAAATCGACAAAATCGTGATTCTGACGATTAATTGTGTACTATTAAAGCAAGTGATAATAGAAAGTTGTTTGGTTTAAACAAATATAGGAAAAATACAAAATAAACTTAGTGTCAAGATAAAAAATTGAGATTTTGACGCTAAAAAGTTTTGCCTCTTTGTCATTGTTCCATCTTACCGATTTTGATGAAATTTGGTAAATCTAATGTCATGCTACGAACGAAAGTAGACATGGTGCTGAGAAAAATTAA
>QDEB01001196.1:7057-24955 GCA_004193795.1 Asbolus verrucosus | reverse complement strand
ATGGACATATGGGACAACAGCTACATCTGGACCAGGCTGCAGGTGAGTCGAGACGCAGCGGAAAAATCCCCCAACTCGAGTTCTTGCAGACGCTGCCCCAAGCGGAGGCCATCATACACATGATCGCGCGCAACAACGTGGACGGGATGCTCAAGAAGAACCCCTCGACGGCTCTGCTCATCGCCACTTGGCTGGAGAAGGAGGACATCCTCAGGCAGCTCCTGGAGAAGGGAGTGTCCTTGCGCGCCGTCGACGAAGGAGGACTGTCGGTTCGGTCGTTTTTACTCTTCGTGACTGTAAGAGCTTCTTCCACAGGACCGCATTGCATTTGGCCGCTTGCGTCGGGAATGTCGAGTGTTTGAAGTTGCTGCTGCAACATGGAGATGGCGAGGTGGGCGCCAAGGATTCGGTTAATAAAGCGACTCCGCTCCACTGTGCTGCCAGCAAAGGCCATCTGTCTTCCCTGAAGGTGCTGATACGTCATGGCGCCGATGTCAATTCGGGGTTGACTCACAAAAGCCCTTTGCATTATGCTGTTCAAAGTAGGGCAGTGGATTGCGTTAAGGAGCTTCTGGAAAATAACGCCATACCCAATACGCCACAGGTACAGTCTAAACTCAAACGGTGATGGACACGAAATGATTTTTGACATCATTCTTGATTTTGAATATTTTTACCTTCCTGGATGACAATTTAACATTAAACGATCCAAACAACCCCTTTTAATCTCATCTTACTGAAACATTTCATTAAATGTTATCTCAACAAAATGAAAATGAATATCATCAGACAGCTTATTTCTTCACAATTGATTCAGAAGAACAATTCAAACGCAAATCCAAAATTCTTGTAGGTTTACAGCGAGACGCCTCTGCACGTGGCCGCAGCCCTGGGCGCTTCCGAAATCGTAAAACTCCTCCTGGAGCACGGCGCCGCCGTCGACGTCCAATACGGCACCGACAAGGTGACACCTCTCCACCTGGCCGCAGAGGACGGCGACGCTCAATGCGCGCGCCTGCTCATCGAGGCCGGCGCCCAGCTGTCTTCGGAAAACCACAAGAAGCAAACACCTCTCCACCTGGCCGCCCTGTCGCAATGCTGCGAGACCATGGAACTCCTCCTGAGCAAAGGCGCCAACCCCAACGCCCGCGATACGGACGGGCGCACGCCCCTGCACAGCGCCATCGTGAAGGTGTCCCGGTCCTGCGAATGCGTCAAAGTCCTGCTGAGCGCGGGCGCCAACGTGAACCAGCAGGACTCCTTCGGGTACACTGCTCTGCATCTGGCGGCCCTTAACGAGTTTTCGAACTGCGTCATGATGCTGCTGAACCACGGAGGTGACGTCACGATACGCACCAACGGAGGGGTTTCGGTTTTGAGTTTCATAACTCGAAAAACTCCCGATGTCATCCCCAGGTACATAGCGAAGTTCGACACGTCGATTAATGTGAACGATCACGAAATTGGTGACGTCGACTGCGAGCTCAAGCTCGATTTCAGGATTTTGGTGCCGACCATGGGGAACAAAGAGACGGAATTGTTGCTGAATTTTATCGAAGTGGGACATCGGGAGATCCTCAAACATCCCTTGTGCGAGACTTTTCTGTTCCTCAAATGGAGGAGGATAAGGAAATTCTTTCTGTTCAGTCTGTTGTATCACTCTCTCTTTGTTTTGTTATACACTGTCTACGTAATCAGCGTTTTCGTGAAGGATTGTCTATCTCAGTCACAGACAGGTCATCACTACTCAGTCGCAAATTGTGTCAAAGCTTTTGGTTATTTACTTTTATGTTTCAATTTTATGCTACTGGGCAAAGAAATGTTTCAAATCTGCCACTCTTGGCGCTCTTACATCAAACAATGGGAGAACTGGTTGCAGTGGCTTATAATAATCAGCGTCTTCTGCTGTGTGCAGCCTACCGAATGTACGAATCTGGAAATAAAAGTGGGCAGCTGGCAGCACCACGTCGCCGCCATCGGGATTTTCCTAGCATGGGTCGAACTGATGATGATAGTCGGACGCTTCCCCATCTTCGGCCTCTACATCCAGATGTTCACGAGGGTGGCGGTTAACTTCGTCAAATTCATCGCGGCTTATTCTTGCCTCCTCTTGGCCTTCGCCTTAAGCTTCGGCATCTTGTTCGCCAATTACAAATCGTTCAAAGACCTCGAATGGGTCCTACTCAAAGTCCTAGTCATGATGTCGGGCGAACTGGAATATGAAGACATATTCTACGACTCTCCCATTTTTTACCACTGGACCGCCCAAGTGATGTTCCTCGTTTACGTCATCCTCGTGACTGTAATCCTCGCGAATTTGATGGTGGGTTTAGCAGTGAGCGACATTCAAGGGTTGCAGCAAAGCGCCGGTCTCGACAGACTGGTTCGACAGGCGGAATTGGTGGCCCATCTGGAGTCGATGCTCTTCTCGCGCCTTCTCAAATGCATTCCCCACAAACTGATGAAGTTTTTTCACAGGAAAGCCCTGTTGTTAAAGTCGAGATATCACTGGGCTTTGTATATCAAGCCCAATGACCCGAGAGAAGAAAGAATCCCCAAAGATTTGATCAGGAGCATCTACTACCTGATCGTCGATCGCAAAGAAAAACCGAGAGGACGGAAACGGAGGAGCAACAAGTTTCAATACGACGTCACCTCGCCGCCTCTGTCAAGAATGGGTTCGAATTCCAGCACTTGGGGGGGAATAGACAGAAGCCAAATGGCCCTGAAAGCCGAACTGGACGAACTTAACAAAGAATTTGCCGAATTCACCAGGATTTACAGACAGAAAATGGAGCAACTCACCAACCAAATGCTTAGAAGTACAAAATAGTTATTTTTTATGTATTAATGTTGTAATTTGCTTTATTAAAACTCACCAACAAATTGCACGCGTATCTGTCCCCATTTTCTAGGGTTACCGTCACCAATTCGCCTTCTTTTTCTGGGGCACAACATTTTTGAATTTTTGACTGATACACCACTTCGACTGTGTTTAAATTCTTTGTTTCTTTGCGAACAGCGTCCAGCAAAACGTCATTTTCGACAATATATGCGACAGGGTCTTCGAAATTATCATGGTTGAAGGTGATTGCAGCATCAGAGCTGGCATCCCATATCTGCAATTTCTTTGATTATCTCAACAAAAGTGGAAAATACACACCTGCATGCTTTTCACAGGTCCAAATCTGGCTTCAGCAATGTGTTTCCAAGCGCCTAGATTATTGAGTAGTTCAAAAGTTGCCAGGTTTAGCGCCGAGACTCTGTTACTGTAATTCTCAGGGAGCTTCCATTGAGATTCTTTACCGCCTTCCAGAAGCAAAATTTTTTTATTGGACAATTTGGTGTTTTTTCCTGTACAAGAGCAGAGTTATTGCTGGTCGTTTTTATTAAATAAATTACCTAACGTGCATGCCAAAGTTGTCCCAACCATGCCACCACCGGCAATAACAATGTCATAATGTTTCTGAGAGGTTAAGTCGCTGGAACTTGACCAACGTTTTGAAACAAACGAGATACTTCTAAGAGAACACCTCGAGCCAGCATGTTTTATAAGCATTGTTTTCGTTTAGTGAATTTTAAAATTATTAAAAATTTATTATTCTGGATTGACGTTTCTGTGACAAGTAACATGGGGAAAATTGAAAATCCCTACGTCATATGTATTAATATTGGCAGTACCAACCTAAGGATATNNAATTAGTTAATTTGCTTTATTAATAAATTATCTCTTAACTGGTACATTTTTGGACGATTTCCATATTTATTTTATTCATTTGTATTTTATGTGTATACCCTCTTTTGCTATTGTTCTTGCTTTTATTGATTACTGCAGAAAGTTTAAGAAGCAAGGACGTCGTCAGCAGGAAGCGTGATCAATACTCGTTACCATAGGAATAAATACACATACTTTAGCATTGAATTAAAATTTTACAATGTCTGACCACAGCAGTTCAGTGTTCAACAATTCTTGTCTAAAATTGCCCAGAAATCCAAAAAGTAACCATCCCTTGCCCGTGTACGAGCAAAAATATTTGAACCAATTACAGAACGAGGCTACAAAATTAAATTTAGAATCGTCCAATGAAATCATGAAATCGAAATCACCGAAAGATAAAAATCCAGTGAAATCATTCATTGAATTTTTCGATAGTATCCCGGAGTATGACGACGTTAACCATTTATCCAACAAAGAATTTTATAGAAAGATAGAAATACTGAAAGAAAAACAAAAATCATACAGCGATTATGTGCAGAACGAAATCAAGTTCGATAATAAAAATTCTGAATGGTTAGAAGACTACAAAAATTTTGCCAAAAAGAAGAACGTGGATGAGAAAAAGAAGAAACCGACAATTAAGCCGTTTTGCGTCACTCCTATTCTAAGCAAAAGTCCGAAATTTTCGAAAACTACAGAAGATATAGACTCTGTGACCTTCTCCGATAAAGATTTGTTGCTGAAACCACCATCGAGGAGATCTGTGAGGATTGAAAGTCCTAGTGACAAATTATCGCCAGGCGACACACCATCTGAACTCTTCACGAGGCCGAAATCTCGATTACCTTCGGCCAGCTCGAAAGGTCAAGATGACTGGGATAATTTTAGCATCGACGAGTACAAGTTGGACTTGGACACGCACTCACCTGCGCAATCGAAGAGCGCCCCCAACAGCCCCACGAAAAGTAAACCAAGTGTTGGCTGGAAAGATAACGGGATCACCATTCCTAAACCGTTTGAGATGACCGTCAGGTTCTTAACATAAACAAAATGTTGTTGGATTCTTTAACTTTTAATTTTCAGAGACGAAGAAAACAAAATAGTTGAAGAATTGCTAATACAGACGAAACCAAAAGAAGAGAAACCGGAAATGTTTAAAGCTCACCCTGTTCCGATTGAATCCCAAATTCCCCTTTTCGACAAAATCATGGCGGACCAAGAAAGAAAGTAAGTTGTTAATTTTTGAAAAATGTGGAAAAATGTTTGTTATTGCAGAAATCTCGTTGTTCGAGAACGTAGTAAGGCGCGCTTGCGGTCTCAAATGCGTCCATTCTCGTTCACCAGACGAGATGAAGAAATACAGGAAATACAAAATTTGGCTAAAGGGTTATCGAAATCATCACCAAGCCTTTTCCTCGATGACCCACCCATCAAAATCAAGAAATTTAAAGCGAAACCAGTACCAAAAAATCTCTTCAGCAACTATATTTATAAGAAAATGCACGAGGATGAGTTTTACAGGTTGTTTTATTATTTAACAATCTACCAAAAAGGTAATAACAATCTTGTAGAGCTCTTCAAAAAAAGATTAGAGCAGAAGAAATGCTGCGCGCTGCTTCTCTACCGCCTTCAATGGCTAAAAGAGAAAAGACCACCCAAAAGTATGATGTTTGTCCACGCTCCTATAGAGATGTCGTTGAAGGCAAACCAAAAAAGACCAACAAGAAGTCTAGCTATAAACTCAATCAAGACTATTACGAGAAAGAGTTAGAGGATTTAAAAAATGAGTTTTTAGGAATCAGTCCTAAGCCATACAATAAATCCAAAAGCAAAAGAAATGAAAAAAGAGTGGGTGTATTCTAAATTTTGCCGAAACTTTTCTAAAAATTGTCGATTGTAGAACAAGAAGAACAGCTACAGAAACTTTTCTGCCAGCAGTTCAGACAGCAGAACTCCCTCATCCCTGGAATTACAAGCCATCAACAGATCTAACCTGGCCGCAGTTCTAAGAATACAGTCAGCCAGAAAGCGTCTAGAAATGGATATGTGTCGAAAGCTCGAAGAAGCTCGATTAAAAGAAGAAGCTAGATGGCGGGAAAAACTGATGCGGAAGAAACCGGTTTGGCAAGCTTTGGCTTACAGTCACGAAGAAGATCTTGCGATGAGGTTGCAGTTGCGAAGAGACGAGGAGAAGCTTCGCAGCGAAGAACATAAATTGCGGATGCAGCTTATGTTGGGGAGGGTGAATCAGCAACCAACTCTTTTCGAACGCCAGTCACAAGTCTCTGCTCTCTGCTACTAGTTAACCCGAAACTAAACAAACTGCTTCTAGGTGACATACCCAAAATCGAAAGAAGAGCTGTTAGACAAGCTTTACACAGAGTACAAGTCGAGAAAAGACACCAAAAGAAGCTTGAGTGACTTATCCGACATCAGATCTTACGCAGAAACGAAAGATGCGGCTATTCAAGCTTTGTTAGAAGAAGAACTGAAGGGAAATGAGACTGATTCGACCAATTCCAAAGAGAGCATTCAGGAAGAAAAGGAGAAATGCGAGTCACTCAGCAGCGAAGAGAATGAAGGTTCCAGTTAATGTTAAGATTATAATTAACATAATTCTGCACTTATGTAAGCATTAATAAAGATCAGTCTTCGATTCAGGATACGTTTTCTTCGACCCATCGCAAGAATTTGTCCACTCTTGTGTAGACGGTTGGAAGTTCGGGGTTTCCGCAAGTTAAAGTTGAGGCGAACGAAACGATTCCTATTTGGAAGTAGCGCAACTCCCCGTCGCTATCGATAGTTGCGTTTACTAAAGGTCCTCCACTGTCGCCCTTACAAGCATCTTCTTTTGAAGCACCGTTCGCACATAGCTGTCTGTTGCTAATAGGTTTCACATCTGGAGGGACATTTTTCCTGCAAGCTGTCTGATTCCAAACTGTGACAACAGTGTACTGAAGATTTGTCGAACCTCCGAGATTTGAAGCTTTTGTTTTACCCCATCCACTCACCGTTAGCTTTTGTTTGGATAAATCTCTGTTTTCAAGGTTTCTTTCAAATGGTAAACAAATCGGTTTGACGTAATCTGTTAATAGTCACGATCATCTGCAATTATTTTTAATTAAACGGAAAAATACGCACCTGTAAAGTGGATTTTTTGCCTAACTTTGATCAAAGCGATATCATTTTGGAGCCTCTCGTTGTCGTACTTTGGATGAGTTCTAATATGTTCTATTGCTATATCAACAGGTGGATCTGCACATACTTCATCTTTAAGTCTGACATCTTTAATACAGTCTTTGTCGGTTGAAAGATCATGCTCGCCCAAGCGGATCAGAACTCTGAAATAATTCAATAATTTTTTTTGTTTCGTTACATCTTCATTGCATCATTACCTACAATTCTAGTCTTCTGTCCAAAGTTATGCAATGTGCCGCCGTCAAGACATAGTATCCTGTAATTATGCTCCCTCCGCATAGAAACTGGGTGAAATCGACTTGTCTCTCTGCAAACAGATGAAGAAGAATGCGCCATCAAATCGACTTTGTTAATTTACGTCTGTATCCCAGCAAAGCCATCCACGGAAATTGGCCCAAATCTGCTTTTTTGCCACCGGTGATTTTGTCGTCGGTCAAAACAACACCGCAATTGACCGGAAATAGGGATGTTTTTCGGCTTTCCAATGTAGATACGTTCGCAGGGAAGGCTCCAAGAGGGCAGCATATCATGCTGAGGCCGCTGTGGCAAGGGTAGATAAAAGCGTCTGAATCTGCTATGTGACATTGCGAAAGAGGGATGCATTGATGACCTTCCGGACATGTTATAGCGTTTTCAGAGGAAGCTTGTGCTGAAATTACATGAATTCTACTCCACATTTAGGCAACTCAAAATACACATGCATTTTCTAGGTTTTCTAAATTTATGTATTTTAAATTATAATAACGGAAATAAATTATCATTATTTACTGCTATACGTATCGATTACCAAAAAATGGCTGCGGGTTAACTGTAATAAAACAAATAATAATAGATACGTGTATAGCTGGTTGCATACAATGTGCAATAATGTTACACTTAACCCAATGAATAATAATGATAACAGCAATAATAAATCTTCCAGTGGTAAACAGACGTTATTTAATTACTGCATGTACTTCCCTAAATCCAGAATAGCGGCACAAAGACTATATTCTGGGAAATTTGAACAATAAATAATTATTAATGCGATTTTTTTTGTAAAGTTTATTTTAGTGATTATGTTGAAGGTCGAGGCATAATTGACGGAAAAAGAGTCAAAATGTAAAATTATGTGAAATGATGACCTTTACTATTATTCTGGTAACTTCCTGTACAAACTACATGCGATGTCATGTAGAAAACATTTTTTTTTTTTAAATACAAAATGTGTCCAGAATGTTTGACTCAATGTCAGGAGATAAAATACTAATAAACAGGTAATACTTACACAACAATAAAGCAAAGATTGCGATAACAAAATGTTTTAGCCATTTACTAGCCATTTAAACTATTACCACAAACAACACAAGCAAGACTTACCCGCAATGCGTTCTTCTTCTTAAGTCACGCGTGCGCATATCGAAAATGTTAATTACTTCCAAGAATGGATGAAAATGCAATAACATGATTTGCATGTTGGTTAACGTTTATTTCTTTTTTTTTGGGGGGGAAAGGTCACTAACATCGACTATAGGTCAAGGTTTGCCGATTTTAATTTTAGAGGACATGGTATCTGACCCTGACCCCGAGTATCCCTCGAGTTGTTTAGCTACTTTAATGATATGAATGGAATGCAAACCTGTGTTAATCAAGAAACTAGCTTTTCCTCGCTCTTTTTTCAGAATGCCAAACAATAGTTTTTGTTGGTGAAAGTAAAGTTTAGCTCAGAATTAAATTTATTTTCTTTGTACAAAATATACGAGCAGAAATTAGGGCTTGATATTGTCCAAGATCCAGTCCATGTAGAAGGCAACTCTTGTATAAACCCCTGGAACGGGCTCCCGTCCGCAATCTCTAGGTCCGAAAGAAACTATCCCCTGCTGAACAAGCCGGGGCTCGCCGTGCAAAGATCCAAAGGCATGGAGAGGACCTCCGCTGTCCCCACCACAAGAATCGCTTTTACTTTTTTTACCTCCAGCGCACATTTGACGGTCATTCAAAGCGACGATATTTTTGTAATTTTCTTTACACTCCTCGAAGGGGATTACTGGAAGTAGTGCTTTTAACAGTTCAGGACTCGGGTAACCAGTTTCTGTAATACCCCACCCTGTTACGATGACATTTCTACTGGTGAAATTATAATTTCTGTTTTCAGCCAAGGGTAAACAGACTGGTCTGCTATTTTCTGAAATTTTTAATTAGTAGAAGAGGTTCTTCAGAACTGTTTCAAATATACCAAGCGAAAGATCGATGGGGGTGACGCGGAGAAGCCCGATATCGTTAGGGAATGCTTTGTGTACGTATTGGGGGTGAGGAATAATTTCTTCTATTGACAAATCTTGATATGGCGGTGCGCAAATGTTCTCCCCATATTCGTAACTCTCACAATCCACTTTAGTATTTATGTTGTGTTCTCCCACTCGCACTCCCAGCCTGTTGGAATTATTTGAAGAATAATTATCGAGAGAGAGAGGATATTTTCTACATACAATGAAAATTTCAAATTTGTTAGGCAATGTGCTGCTGTCAGAATGTATCTGTTGTTAATGATGGTACCACCACACTTAAACCGGGGTCCAAATCCTACAAAAGACCATGATGAATTATTAAACTCTGAGAAACATTAACTTACGCGTTTTATAAGACAGAAGGGCCATCCAAGGGAATTCGAACAATCCAGTTTTGTTACCATTCACAATTTTGTCAAGTGTGTCCAAATGGCCGCAATCTTTTGGCAGTAGATTGATATTTCTGTGTCTGGAAACATCGGGAGGTTGCTTTGCAGGGTCATTCTGGTCTAAAAGAATTGGATTCGATGGACAACACACTTTCGGGGTTTTCCTTTCTGAGCCACATTGGTACGACTTGAGAAAGGTTCTAGCTTTTGGAGAAAGAGGTTGCGGGATTGTTGCTAAGAGGTCCAGCATCGGTTTGCAGGAGCGTATAGAGAGGCAAGTTCCAGATTCATGATTAGGTGTTCTGCATGGGTCACCACCTGAGAGCCGTTCTAAAAGATGTTAATTTGGTCATGTGTTATACTCACTACCAACTTTTTATTTCGACTGTAAAAAGGTAATAATCACCTACAAAAACAATAAACTGGACTTTAAACTACTACGTAACACTACAGTTCCAGAAATAAATTAGATTTGTTTAAACAAATTTCGTAACTTTTTAAATAAATATCTGGTTCTCTCCTCAGTTTCTTGTTAATCATGTAAATAGGTACTAAGAGTTTTTGAGTTATGGGCTACAGGTTGGTTTGAAATACTTCAGTATACTCACGAGCATGTATGAACAAACTTGTGTAAAGAAACAACCAAACACAAAACTTAAAAATCATGTTATTTCGCTGGAAATTTCTGTTAAACTGATTGGAAAATGTGGCCCTTTAAGCGACTAAGTGAAGTTTAATGCGATGTGATAACTAAACTGTTAATGTTTGACCACGGGCTTAGAAGAATTCGGCAATTTAACGACTCAACTCAAATATTGAAACGTAACCATTTAACTAACTAGTCAAATATTGTACTAAAAATATTAAGAGACTGAGATGATGAATAATTTTTGGGATTTTGGAAATTGTCCTAAGGGCGAATTCTTTTGAAAAATTACACTCTGCAATATTCTTGCAAATGGGATTTACGCTACCTTCGGCCGTTCACTTTTAATTTATAATGCAGTTCAGTCTTTCTAAGTGTGTAACCATTCTCACGTTATTGTAACATGATTTTGACATGGGAATACCCTTAATGCAAATGAAATGATAATGTCACCAAACAAGTATTTACCTGTTTAGATGAAAATGAATTCGATATTTATTACAATTGAATGTACTGACAGGTTTTTAAATTAAATTTGAATATATTTTTCAACGTTTATTGACTAGACATTGATTAGAAGATTAATATTATATGAAATTAGAATATATTGCGGTAGGTAAGTATAAAAGTAATAAAAGCTATTTAACGGAAACAAGTACAACATAAGTTAATAATTGAATTATTATAATTAATAATAATTATTAGAGCTTAAACATATGTTATTATGTATAATTACATTTCATTTTCTTTTTGTTTGTTCAAATTTAATAATAGTAATGATATTGACTGTTTACAAAAAGTTAAAAACAGGCAATGATTTATGTCGAAATATGGTAAAGTTGCAAATAAAAAAAATTGTAATTTTAGTTACATAGAACTATCAATATATGAAATTAAAAGGATTTTCAGTCTATTATATTAGAGTTACTGTTGCCTGTTTTTACCATTTTTTTATAATATTGACACAATCAGAAAATTTTTGAAGTATAAAAAATAATTTGTCAAATATTGTCAATTTGAGATCAATTTTTGCAGAACGAATAGAACCTTTAAAAGAAAATGTTTAAAACTAAATACAAAAGAAGTATTTTCTTACTAAAACTTGNNGTTTCGTATACTAAAAATGAATCAATAGTACATTTTTTTTTTATTTATCAAATTAGTAAACAGTCCACTAGTTGCCGGAACTTTGAAATTCTTAATTTTAGTAATGTATAAAAAATAAATATAAAATTACAGAATACCTCAACAACTCTTTCCTAATATTTTAATAAAAATGTAAATTGAATTTAGGTACTAACGTAACATAACTGTGTACACAATTTTGTTGTGGTTGATTAGTTTTTATCTCGAAGATAATAAACCATAATAATTCAACTAGAGTTTCAAAATTATATGAAATTTTTGTCTGAAAAAATTTAAAGTCAGGATGTTTTGGGTTGTTGCAAAATGATAAAATCAATAAAGCAGAATATTTCATATACAAAATTCGACACTGTAATTTTAAATTTAAATTTAAAAGCAAAAATTTCAAAACTTCTGAAAACTATTGCAAACTCAATACATATATCAAAGATCGAAATTGTTTAAAAAGTGTGAATTTTAAATAATCATAATTAGAAGTTGTAATTTGTAGAATTTTAGAGAGATTTCAGTTCAAAGTTATTTGCAGTATTTCGGAAATTTTCAGTAATAAAGTTTAGAGTTGAGTAAACTTCTCTTAAACTAATTAAAAAGGGGAAAACCAATGGAAATTCCTACAACACACGTGTACCTCAATATATTCTCTTGTTATTCTCTTGTTAAAGGTTTAAAAAAAAAAAAATGTAAATCGAGAAAGCAAATCTAAATTTTAACATTCTATTTTTTCTTCAAAATTTATCAAAAAAAATCTATTATTATTTATCTAAAAATGCTTATTTTTTCCTAATTTTATCTATTAAAATTGTACTGTAATTTTGAGTTTTTATAACGTCTTCAAAATTAATCAACAATGACGGCCAATATCTTTAATTAAAAATGTTTAATATTTCTCCTAGTCAGCAGATAAATTAGTAATGAAGATAAGCAAATTACCTTAGTGCTAATTGCTTCAAGAATAAATAAGACTTATTTATAATTTTTTGTTTACGTCAGTTACAACTATATGGCGCAAGGTTAACTTTTTTGTGTTAAATGATATCTGACTGTTCTTTGAGTATTTCCCAACTTTCTTTTTCAAGACCACTTTATTTAATTAAAAAACTAATTTTTTTAAGTTACTTGTTGGATTAAATTTATTAAAACCATTTAGATTTGTAAAGTATAGAAATTTTTTAAACTATCGAGAAAAGTAACTCTTGAATAAATTCCCGGTTCCTTCCACATTACTTGGATTCATCTGTTTCGACAGAATGGCCAAGTAACATCTATCCTCTATCTCATTACAAAAATCAGTTTCACCACTTTTTCTAACACTCGTTCAAAGTGATTTTTAATTTGCTATGGGGTTTGTTGGAATAACGAGTGAAATGTTAAAATTTGGAGATAAAAAAGTGGCAAAGCGGCTACAAATTGATTGATGCATGCGCAGATGTGTTTTTTTCCACATGGTTCATATGAACCATGTTCGACACTATTCAGAAAGTGATTAACTGTATCCTATAGTATCACCGAAAAAAATTGGAAATTCTTGCATTAAGTTTTTCAGTTAATGTTTTGATATCTTGGATCGATAGTTTCCGGTTACATTGTTAATTATGTAAATAAGTTAACAAGAAAACAAGTCAGTGTTAATTCCGAAAATTAGTTATTTATATTTTATTTTAATAAATAGCTGAATTAAACCTTTCGATTGTTAATCAACCCGTTGATGAAGTTTTAAAAATTCGGGTATGAAAATGATCTACAGTTTAATTTTTTTTTTTTAATGTGAAGCATCATTATGTTTATGTTTATTATGCGCTCATTAAAACCAGAAAATGCATTTTAGAATGTTGAATCATTTAATTTCGCAGAATTAATTTTAACAGTATATTTACAGTCATAAATAAATTAATTTTGCATAATTTCTCAAAGGGGAATCACAATTCCTTAGGCCATTCACTTTTGGATGTATAATGGTGCAACAAGAACACGTAAATCATTACAACATTCTTGCAGAGTGATTCTGATACGGGAAATTACCTTAATTATCTTAACTCAGTGACAGCACTTGAATAAATCATCATAAAAAAATGTTTTTTTCCATTAGACACCATCAAAACTGCATAATTTAATTTTGCACTTTCATAACTTGAGTAAATAACTATATTACAACACACTGAACAGTAGCCTTCCGAATGTGGTGGACACAGCGGAAATCTTGGTGGCAATATTGCGAAAGATTACTGTCAACGACGATTACACAAGTGGCCTAACCACGAGTGAACGGATGTTAGATTAAATCTACGTTGTTGTGTGATAAAACAATATGTGAGGCGAAAATGAACGAAAATCAAACCGCAAACTTGGTAGAGATTAAATGAATAACAATTAATTGCTAAATAATTTATTTTTTATAACAAAAATTAATTGAATTGGGCTCGTTGACTTTTATGGTTCTATATTGTCTAATATCCAATCCATATAGTAAGCCACTCTCGTGTAAACTCCTGGAATACCGTTGTTACGACCACACTTCCTGGGCCCAAACGACACAATCCCTCTCTGAACAAGTCTTTGATCATCATATAGAACATCCACTACATGAAGAGGTCCTCCGCTGTCACCACCACACGAGTCGCTTTCGGTAGATCCTCCAGCACACAACTGGCGATAATTTATTGTAATTTTCATGTCACCATAAATATTTCGACATTGTTCTGATGACGCTATCGGAAGCTCTGCCTTTAACAATTCGGGACTGGTCTGACCTAACAACAACATCATTTTGGCATGTTACTGTTTAATTTGACTACTAACCAGTTTCTGTGATACCCCATCCAGCAACCACAACTTTTGTTTTATTGGTGAAGTCGTAAAATCTCGCCTTGTCCACTGGTAAACAAACAGGCTTGATGTTGTCTGCAAATTGCAAAAAGAAAAAGTGATGAGGGCCATTACTCACTTACATACCAAGAGAGAGATTCATAGGGGCGACTTTAAGAAGACCAATGTCGTACGTTAAAGATTTCGTGCTAAATTGGGGGTGAGGAATGATTTTTTCTATGGCCAAGTCTTGATAAGGGGGTGCACAATAAGTGTCTTCGCAGTCAATACGGGTACGAATGTCGTGTTCACCAATTCTCACCCCTAATCTGTTGAATCAGTAAAAATCTATTTCTTGTTAATTAAAGCATTCACTTACAGTGGAAATCTGAGCTCAGTAATGCAGTGAGCAGCTGTTAAGATGTATTTGTCGTTGATTATGGTACCCCCACATTTGAAATCAGGACCACGGGCTAGAACAGTTGAGCAAAAATTTGGTTATTCATAGTCGAACACGTGTTGCGGTCTCTTTACATGTTTTGTAGGATAAGAGGACCATCCATGGAAATTCCAACAGGTTGGTTTTGTTGGCAAAAACAATTTTTTCGGAGGTATCCAGCACTCCACAATTTTTCGGCAGAAGGTTGATGTTTCTGTGTTTTGAAACATCAGGTGGTGGAGGTATCGTTTGATTTGGTGTGGTTATTCCAGGTATATTAATAGGTTCTGAAGGACAACACATTTTTGGTTGGTTTCTGTTAAACCCGCAACTGTATTCTTTTAGATAGTTTTTCACATCTGATGGGATTGGTTGTTGAATTATATCCAGTAAATCCATGAAGGACTCACATGAAAGAGCAGGAATGCAAAACCCTATTTTAAGATCAGGTGTAAAGCAAATTTCATCTTCTGAAAGAACCACAAAGGAATTATCATCAAGATCTAGAGTTGTTCTCAAGAAAAGACAAATTCTGTTGAGTTTTGACTGATTATATTACTAAATAAAAAAGAAAATAATTGATCGAATTATGTATGACATATTTTTAGTAGAGCGCTATATTTTTTTATTTTAAAAACTTGTCCTTCAGAACTAAATATGAATAATTCACTTACGCGCTTCAGCATCAAAAATAGTGAATAAAACAAAAAACTTGAGGAAATTACGTCTGCTGCTCATACTGAACTAGACAGTGATCACTTTGCACCAGTATCGATGCAACAACTGATGATGACACAGTCTCACTTCAGTAGACGTCCTCTGAATATGGCTGCCAGCAACAACTTCTTTCAAAAAAAGTGGTTAAACAATGCAGTCTGGTTTTACGCTTAAAAACTAGACAAATATACCTGTTTTGAACCTTTACTGACAGCTTCCTAAATTAATTCTTTTGCGAGATAAGTAACCAGCATTTAGAAAATAATAATATTTTTTTTTAGAACACTTTGATAACTGCTTAATATATGCAGAAATTTTAACATTTTAACAAATTTTAATTTAAAATTTAATTGTGAAGCTCTCTTTCAACTCAAAATAATTTCCATAATAAATTTAAGAAATACTGATATCACGTGTACACAGTTGGGTTCATTGAGAAATTTTGAGAAATTTTTATTATTATTGCTGTTCTTGAACGAGCATTATTATATAACACTGAAGATTAAGGGAGCCAAAAAGTGGTTTGCAGTCTTAATAAGAGGGTCTCCTTCACTCTTTTATAAGAACGCCACTGCCTTGTGTTTTATTCTTGTATGTATGTACCTAGTTTCATCAGAATCGGTGAAAATGTCAAACTTGTAAATGAAATAACAAAATCTACTAAAACTAGTTTGTAAAAAACTTGTATTTTCTTAGCATATAAAACAAACATAAATAAGCATAATAATATCTTAAAAGTAAGAAATCGTTTTAAAAGTTAAGCAATCTTGCGATAATATCTACAGTTTGAAAACAAATACAGATCGTATCGTTGAACTGGGCTCGTCTAGATCTTTTCGGCAGTCAAAATATTAAGTACAGTCTTCAGTTTTAGGTTCCTTCACGGTTTCATATTATTCAGTATCCAGTCCATGTAATAATCCACTCTGGTGTAGACCCCTGGAAAGCCGCTGTGACCACAATCCCTAGGTCCAAAGGAGACAATCCCTTGCTGGATAAACCTCTGGTCTTCGTGCAGCCTCATCAACACATGAAGAGGTCCGCCGCTGTCACCAGCACAAGAGTCACTTTTGGTCGTGCCCCCGGCACATAACTGGCGATGGTTTAATTTAGCAACATTATCATACTTTTTTTGGCATTCTTTTAATGGTACTATGGGGAGTCCTGCCTTCAGCAAGATAGGGCTGGAACGACCCGTTTCTGTGGCGCCCCATCCAGTGACAACCACATTTTGGTTGGTAAAGTTGTAATTCCTCGCCTGGTCCACTGGCAAGCAGATGGGTTTGATGTTTTCTACAATTTTTAATCAAATTAAACTTGAGTTAATATTTAACAATTGACGTACCGAGTGTAATAGTCATCGGGGTTGCAACCCTTAGGAGCCCAATGTCGTTGGTGTAAGCTTTGCTGTTGTAATCGGGGTGAGGGATGATTTCTTCGATGGCCAAGTCTTGGTGAGGTGGTGAGCAGATCTTTTCGCCTTCGCGTGTAATTTCGCAGTCAACACTGGTGCTTATGTCGTGCTCCCCGATTCTCACCCCTAACCTGTCGACAAGATTATATTGAAACAGGGGGGAGGTAAGGGTGAATTTTCCACTTACAGCGAAAATTTGAGATTAGTGATGCAATGAGCCGCTGTCAGAATGTATTTTTCGTTGATGATGGTGCCACCGCACTTGAAATCGGGACCGCGTTCTGAAACAAAATGAAAAATTAAGAGAAAATAATAAAATTTAACCCTGTTACTCACGAGTCCTGTAGGATAATAACGTCATCCATGGGTACTCAAACAGCGAAGTTTTGTTGCCATAAACGATCCTGTTGGTGGTGTCCATGAGCCCACAGTTGTAAGGCAAGAGTTTGATGTTTCTGTGTCTCGAAACGTCGGGTGGTGGAGGTGCTGAGACTTGCACAACATTTAGCCCAGGCACATTGATCGGTTTATTGGGACAACAAACTTTGGGTTGGTTCCCATCAAACCCACAGTGGTACGACTTTAGCAAATTGCTCACTTTTGATGGAATGGGTTGGGAGACTTGTTCCAGTAAATCCATCATGGGTTTACATTTGTAAATCGTAATGCAGGTCCCTACGCCTCGATCAGGGGTTCGACAGCCTTCGTCTTCTATTGCCCATTCTGGAAAAACAAGTCGTTCGATGCTGTTGCTTTCGATTGTTAAAACTAGAAATTCCAACAACCAAGAAGTAATACGAAAAGTCGTGCAGTTAGATGGTCATGTGCTGATCAGCGTTATGTTTTGTCATGTCATGAAAGAGGATGAGGCCAGTACTGACGCATTTTACAATTTATTTGCGAATATTTAAGTGAACACGCCTCTGTGACGTACTCTGCTGCGTATTTTAATTAAATCTAAAATTTAAATTAAACTTTCTTTTATAAATTATTACAGACATGTATCTTGCCACATGTACACATAATTAAATAGTGCTCAATTCCAGTAACGCGCTTTTATAAGAATTTTTACACTTATTAGAGTCTTGGATAAAAAAATGTATATACAGGGTTTTATTTTTTGGCTTATTTTTTTGTAAATTTATTGTTGTTTTTGAAAATT
>QDEB01001170.1:0-10693 GCA_004193795.1 Asbolus verrucosus | reverse complement strand
ATCTCTATAACGTGGTAGTGTTTTAATGAATCGACCAGATGAAGATGTTCTGATTTTAATGAATCGAGTTCTTTTTGGTGTTTCAGTTTAAAGTTAAGCATGTCTATCTCATGTTGTTGACAGATGATTTTTTTTAAGTTTTGGTGTCAAGGACATATATGGATCTACATCAACCTGAGACTACATATAGGTATAATTTGTATTTATAATTCATAAATATTAAAAAAAATATATCATTTTTATCGTTGGCCCTTGATCTTGAACCACAGTTGAACATCTGAGTTGTCTGATGAGGTGAGACTGGACCTGGACCATAAAAAAAGGTATCTGGACAATAACAGCATGAAGTAAGGTTAACTTAAAGACATGTAAAGATGGTTACCCGCATTTTCCTTCATTACCGGCGGAGTTTCTGAACGGAACCCTCTAGCGACGTAGCGACGATCTAATCGTGACCGAAATTAGATTTTCACCCTGTCTACACTTGGGGTCAGACAGAAAACAAACAGATGTCAATGTCTTGAAATTTACCACAGCTGCATGAACCGAAGGCGAATTTTAACTTTTTTAATATACCTTAACAATAGACCGAAATGCGTTGACATTTTAACTTTTTTATATACCTTAAAAACGGGACAGAATGCTAAAAATTGGTTGTTTTTTCAAAGGTGAATGTTTTAGCCAAAACCGAATTTTATATTCCTTAAAAAACATGGCAGAATCCTTAAAATGTAGACTTTTTTAAAAAAAGAACCTTAAAAACAGGGCAGAATCCCTAAAATTTTAACTATTGTCCTGAACAGCGGTTAAATACATGCGGTTAAACATTACAAACAAGCCAACACAGTTAACGTTATCAAAATGATCCTTTCCCTTGACGGCGACAAACAATACTGAAATTTTAACTGGTTTGTGTTCTTGATAGTAGTTATTTACCATTACTAATTTCCGAGGATGTATTTTTAGAAGCAGTAGAATTTATCCTTATAGTGTTTGCGTGGTGTGCTCGTGCATATTATCGTACAAAATGATACAGAAAAACATTAAATTTGTTTTAAAAACACAATAAATAATGTTAAATCGACAACCATGTTGATCACATTGTGTTTGACAATAACACACAAGAAATGTTTTTTTTTTTTGGTGATCATTTTATAAAAATGTGCAACTTGTGGTAAGCTGAGAATAGAATAAAAACTATTGTTTACATCAACAGAGCACTTATTTGCTAGTAGTGAGTATGCATACAAATTAAATAACAGATTTGTTAAATAAGCTCTAAAAGTTGACTAAATTTTGAAGAAAATAAGTAGTTTTAGCGCTTTTTAACCGTCATAAGTAATCTTGATTTTCGTCAATAATGTTTCAAAATTTTTCCTAATTGAAAATGCCAACCCAGTAAGTCTATTTAGTATGAAGTTTTAATAGTCACGTAATCGCTACAGGACTAGTTATGCTAATAACATCGGCCTTGAATCAACAAATGCTGCTGCATTGATATCATAAAAGTGGGTTGCATCTAGCGGAAATTCGTGCTAACTCTACAACCCGTTATACGCTGAACCAAATTTTCGTACTGTTAACCAAAATTTCCAGCACAAAAATGTTTTCGTCTCCTGAGAGTCCTATTTCGGTTAAGTTATGATGCACAGAACTTTATAATTACATCAACTTTCACTTAAATTGCGAATACGTAAATCTCGTCTCAATACTATAAAATTAGTTTACCTCGTAAATAAAATCACTTAGAAAACTTAAATAAGATATATAAGCATATGCAGTAATTTTATGAACGCATTTATTTTTCGTCTTTCATGAAAAATAAATAAAATAAAATAAAAAATTTTTTCGTTGGTATATTTATGGTAACTACGTACAAAAGATTTTATGATCTTATCTATATTAAATACTAAGATTTTATTGTACAGATAATCTTAATAATCAATTAATTCTTAGAACATTCCTTTTTGTGCTTGCTTACTTTTTGATAACGTAAAGTACATTCACTTGTATAACATTTTATTATTCCATAAAAAGTTTGAAGGGGAAACATAATCAGATTTTATTTTATTTTTAACAGAAATGTTTCATCAAGCATCATATATATATTTTTTTAATTAAATTAAAATTAAAAGCGATAAATAAGATAAATAAATAATATTCCTAGGTCGTTGCCTCGATAGTGATATGGGAAAGTGTGATTATACACAAGCAGAAACACTTTCGGTGAATTTCTACTTATGTTCTACACTCCCGGTGCTCCACTTTCCCCTACATTTTTATTCGACTTGAGGAATTGTTCTGTATTTCATTACACCTACCCTCAAACGTTATCCCATTCAGTCATTGTTACATCACCAAATACGTTTACCCTCATGACATTTATCATCCAAGTTTTTTATTACTAACACGAGGTGTTGGTTAGTTGAAGGTAAGCTTTTCTGAGTATTTTTTAAAATACATTGTCATAAAATGGAATCTTTACCTACTTAAAACATTGTGAACAAACCAACCCTAAACCGGTTATCCGGGTACTTTGGTGAAGTGGGTGTTCATTACACTCACATCAGAAGTTAAAATTTTAAAACTACAAAAACATGGAAAGTTTTTAATTTTTTTTCAAATTTGTTGATGATAAAAATTTTTTAAAGTTACAACGGTTGCTATAACGCTTTGAAAAATTCAAGTATTATCTCGCGATATTAAGCCAAAACACCTAAATTGAATAATTCATTACAAAATATTTGCCGACAAAAAAATCTAAAAAAATACTTGACACCTGTTCATTTTGCTCCCCTTTTATGAATCACCGATAAAAGTAATCTGTGTTTACTCAACTTTACAGTTTCATTTTTTTTGCCAACATTGTTTACATATCAGCTTAAAAGTAAAGCTTAATATTAATTTATACTTAAATAATGTATATTATACGTCTATGTGAAATTATTATATTACATAATTTATATGTTTGTACTAATAAATTAAATAAAAAATAAGTTTTTGATAATGAAAGTTAAATAGTCTGTCTACAACAATGAAATATTAGCAAGTAATATAGATAAGTTTATCTCTTTATTTGATAAAAATAATAAAATACGATGATACTGTGTTCCAGACCCTGTTCTAATTTAGATACTCACATTGACCCGTGCTATGTGATTGCAGTTCGTCTATAAACAAAGTCTAATGCAAAAGGGTAAAGATCTGTGACAAAAATGCACGTCAACAAAAGGCTGTTGCCGATCAAGGCCCATTATTTTTTCTTCATGGCAGGTGAGTAAAATATTTTAAATTTACTTTGAATATTTGTTTAAGATACGTATGTTTTTGTTGTAAGAAAAAATACATAAATGAATTAAATAGCTACAAAACATTAGACAATTTGTCTTCTAAATGTATCTTGCAGAAATGTAGATAAGACATAATCAGTAAAGTTTGACGCATTTTATTTATATACCTTTATTATTAATTGTAACTTTTTAATTTTTAGCAATGGGACCAATTCTGCCACAGCTCTCCGTTTTTGGTAAAGAACTGGGAATATCTTCTGATGTTATGGGAACTATCACGGGGATTCTACCTCTTACTTTCTTACTGGCAAAACCAGCATTCGGTCTGTTGGTAGACGTCTACAGAAATTACAGGAAGTCGATTTTTATGATACTTATTGTCATAATGACATTGTCTTATGCTGTAATGAATTTCATTCCCCCACGGCCACTGCTGAAACTAGAATTCAAAAATGTCGGCAGTACTTCTCTGGACACATGTAATGTTACAGTCAGTAGTTTAATATGCGCAATTTTTAAGGAAAATAAGTGATGACATCTTTCTGCATTATTAAAAAAATCTATTAACCATTTTAAAATATAAATAAATGTCATCGCTCATTGTTTTTGATATATCGTTTCTTTAGTTTTATTTGACTATCTAAGTTAATTTAATGTGGAATGAAAAATTTACATAATTTTTAACATCTAGCATATCTTTTTTTATTTTAGGATATCGAAAGGGGAGCAAAGTGTACTAACCAAACAGTCTCACTCATTTGCACCTCAAATTGCTTAAATGAATCAACTTCATTCCCTGCAAATACAATATCAACGAATTATTCTAGTCAAGAAGAGAACATAATCTGTACTTTAACCAATGTTACTTTATTGGATAATTCACCATGTGATATACATTGTATCGAAGATGTGGAGACTGATAATGGCTGTTTATATAAATCTTTTACATTCTGGAGCTTTGTACTACTTATGTCTGTTGGAACAATAGGATTTAATGTGATTAATTCAATAAGCGACGCTATTTGTTTTGACGTAATAGGTAAACTGACACATTATTTCTAATCCTAAGTTATAAACTAATAAAAATTTTAGGGGAGGATGGTGATTATGGAAAACAGAGAGTATGGGGCACCATAGGATTTGGTGTAACAGCTTTAATTGCGGGATATGTTGTAGATTTTTTTTCTGGGAGTATTACAAGTTACACCCCTGCCTTCCTTATAATGTTGGCTTGTTCAGGAATCGATCTGATTGCTTGTGTTAAACTTAAAGTATGAGTATTTTTGATAAACGAAATTCAAAATTCTAATGAAATTATTTCAGTTGCCAATAATTCCAGTGCCTGACAATATTTTTAAAGACTTAAAACAATTAATGAGCAATAGATCTGTAATGACCTTCATCATATTTGCGATATTTGCCGGAATTCTAGACGGCCTGATCATCTATTTTCTTTTTTGGTAATGATATTGCACAATTATACAATTACACAGTTTAATTTCCATACAGTCTTGCTAAAACCTTGAACCAAATATCTTCCTTTTGTTTTATTTTATTTGCTCCTCTCGTTTTCCTTATTGTCTTCTTATCTTCCTTTATTATTTTACGCGACTTAATATGTCTAATCCAGTGTTTCAGTTTTTTGCATATTGTTATTGATCATTGATCATTATAGGTACTTAGAGGAACTAGCAATAGAGACGAATACCCAACACGTTAAATTAATCGAAGGTTTAATAGTAGCTGCCGAGACTCTGGGAGGAGAAGTAATTTTCTTTTCAATATCAGGTTTGTTCATCTGGAATATTTATTGTTAAAAGTCAAAATATCTGGATGTTTTTAGGAAAGATTCTGGAGCGTTTTGGTCACGTGCACTGCTTCAGTATGTGTTTCATTAACTACGCCTTGCGATTGGGGTTAATATCTTTGGCTCCATCGCCATGGTGGATATTACCAATTGAATTTTTCTTACAAGGACCCACTTACGCGTTGACATACACAACTATAGTGGCGTACGCCAATGAGCTGGCTCCGCCAGGGGCGTCGGCCACGATGCAAGGAATCGCAGCAGGAATGGATGATGGTGTTGGTAAGTTTCCGCAAAGTGAGAAAATCTCAATATTTACGTTTTTTTTTTGACAGGGTACGCCATCGGGAGCATTCTTGGGGGACTTTTATTCAAATACGTCGGAAACAAACACACTTTACAAATCTTCAGCGCCTTTGGTCTTCTTTGCAGTATCGCGCATTCGTTGATACATAGAACCTTGCTGCATCGTCCGTTGTCTGAAAAAAGTGTTGAGTACAAGAATCCCGAAGAAGCGTATAAAGCTACTCTTGAAATTAGTTGATCACGATTTTGAACTATCCACAGACGTTAATGTATTTTTATATCACAATGTTGTTTTATCTTATTTTTTAATATAAAATTTATAAAATAGATTATGAATATTTTTGTAGTTCGAGGGTTAAAGGGTTGCAAACATAAAAGTTTCAAAATTATGATGGTTAGTAAATTATTTGACAAGAGCGAGCATCAGTTGTTCAAAAAACAAAGCGGATATGTTCTTTTTTATTTTAAAATAGGTGTTTAATATTTATTTAAGAGTGTTACTTCAAAGAGAGTGACTTCAAATTTTATTAAATCGCTTATTGTTTTATTAAAAACACCATGTTTTCTGTATGTCCTGGAACATTAGCTTCGGGAATTATTCTCTCAACATTGACGTTGTGCAAACATTATGATCACTTTAACTCTGAAATGTAAGAAAACCCTAAAATTTTTACCATCAAAATACTTTTTACTTAATGAAGACAAAATAACCTATTAAAAAACTGTCATACTCAATGTAACTTTATTTATTTTTGATAAAAAAGGTAGGTAGAAAGATACAGATCTCTGAAGAATGAAATATGTCGTTAATCTCATAATAACTTAAACATATTATAATACTGCCAATCTTTTGTACTCTGTGACTTTGTATTATGGCAAAGGATAACATCTTAAAGTATCAACACTGTTATCATTTGAGGAAAAGTCAAATGCAGAATCATCACTGTCACTTATTATTAACTTGTTTTATTAATTCTTCCACATCGTCAATTATATGTTCTCGTTTCATATATTTCTCTTCCACTTTTACGCAGATTTGACGAAAAACTCGAAATAACTAAGAAACCTATGTTTTTACCGGTGGTAGTACGAATTTTTGTTATTGCGCATTCGACCTTGGTCGTTCACGATTATTTGTATACACAGTTTTTTGCACAAAATGTATGGATACATTTGCACACAAAAACTGTTTCTTATTTTGTCACTTTTATTGTCGAAAAAATTGTAACTAAATCCAAAAATTGTTCAGTTTAGCCAAACCTTTCACTGATTAACACTGAAGACGTTTGTATAACCCTTGTGTGTCAACTTATCTTTTTTAGTGATAACGTTGATATTAGGCCTCGATAAACCTTATATGTGTTATTTATTCTCCTTTTCTCAACAAACCAAGTCCTAAAAGCTACCCAAAAATGAGAATTAACAAAAAATGGCTGCCTATAAAGGCACATTATTTCTTTTTTTATGCTAGTAAGTAGAAAGTTTTTTTCTAATTGGTTGCTATAATAACTGATGTTTAAAAAAGAAAATGTAACAAATTAGCCAAAATTAGTAGAAATTCGAATTTCGCATGTTAAATAATGCATTTTCAGCTTGAATGTCGAATGAGTAGAAGGACGTCGAGTGATTATAATATTAATCTTAGAATTTCAATGTATGTACTATGACACTTCCTTATTTTTAGCAATAGCTCCAATTCTACCACAGCTGACTGTTTATGGCAAAGAATTAGGAATTTCTTCAGTTATAATGGGGACCATAATAGCAATTTTGCCAATAGGTTTTCTGCTTGCAAAACCGTTGTTTGGTTTAATAGTTGACGTATACAGAGATTACAAAAAAACAATTTTTATTTTGTTATTAATCATAATGACATTCTTTTTAACTGCTATTTATTTCGTCCCACCAAGGACAGTTTTAAAGTTTCGTTTAAAAGATATTAGCCACAAATCTCTGAACTTATGTACCAATGAAGTTAGTAATATTTAAATATTCTGAAAACTAAAAGTCTGATTTTTTTAAAAATCAATTCTTTAGGACATCCAGAGAGAATCAGAGTGTATAAACCAAACAACTCAGGTGATTTGCAGTTCGAATTGTCTACAAGAATCAACAACTTTTTTAGCAGTCACATTATCAACAAATTTTAGTTTCCAGCAACATAAAATCTGTATTTTGACAAATGTAACTGGATGGAAAAATTCAACATGTGACATATCTTGCAATGAAGATGTAGATAATCATAATAATTGTGTATACAAATCGTTTACATTTTGGGGTTTCGTAATATTTATGTTTATTGGAACGACAGCATTTAATGTGATTAATTCTATAACTGACGCTATTTGTTTCGATATAATCGGTAAAGTGAACGCAACATTAATCCTCACATCTATCCTTCATACTGCTTCTAGGAGATGAAGGAGATTATGGCAAACAAAAATTATGGAGTACATTAGGTTTCGGTGTTTCAGCCTTAATTTCGGGATATTTTGTAGATCAGGTTTCTCAAAGCAGCTTAAACTATTCACCAGCTTTCATCACAATGTTAATTTGCTGCGCAATCGACATAATCTTTTGTGTTAAACTCCAGGTGTTGTAAAATCTATTAAATTATCACAGTTATAAATAATTGGTTTAATTTTAGTTACCCGTAATTGAGGCTCCGAAAAATCTTCTACAAAACTTTAAAGAACTATTAAAAGACTGGTCGGTGGTAACATTTCTTGCGTTCGCTGTATGTGCAGGAATTTTGGACAGTTTCACTATTGTTTTTCTTTTGTGGTAGGTACATACTGTTTTCAGCGACATTACTCTAGTTTTAAATTTTTAGGTACATAGAAGATTTAGCGCTTAACACAGGGACAGAAAATTTTAAATTAATAGAGGGTCTTACTCTCGCTGCTGAAGCTTTCGGCGGAGAAATAATTTTTTTCTTATTCTCAGGTGAAATACATCAGTTTGTTTAAAACACAATTTATTTTTTGTTACAGGGACGCTTTTGGAAAGATTTGGTCATGTTTCGTGTTTTACCATGTGCTTTTTCAGTTATGCGTTACGAATAGGATTAATTTCTTTAGCGGCATCGCCCTGGTGGATCATATTATCGGAATTTTTCTTAAATGGGCCTAGTTATGCTATGGCATATGCCACCATTGCAGCATACGCAAATGACTTAGCTCCACCTGGAGCGTCAGCTACCATGCAAGGAATAGCAGCTGGCATGGATGATGGCCTTGGTAGGTTTATCTGAAAATTCAATTTTAAGTTAAAATATTAATTTCAGGGTATGCAATTGGCAGTATTCTTGTAGGATTACTATTTAAATATATTGGTGCTCAGTTTACTTTGTATGTATTTAGTGGTTTTGGCATTTTTTGCAGTATTACTCATGAATTATTACATAGAACTGTCTTACATCATCGTAAAACTAATAAAAATGTTCAGAATGTTGAATACAAAACTTCTGATCAGGCAAACAAGCTGATGCCTTGAAAAATTAAAAATTTCTGGGGAATATTTAAGTGGTAATGAAGCATTATAATTTTGATCAAAGTAATTTGTTACTATTTTTTCAAATTCTCCATTAAAAAGTGTTAATGCCCTAGATGTAACACTATTGTCATGACTAATTAATTAAAAATAAATAATATGAATCAATTGTTTTGATATTTTTTTATTTAATAGTAAATATATGTATTAAAAATGTTAACTTTTTTGTATCATTAAAATGTAAGATTGATGAAATAAATAAACGAGATAAGTACGAACTTTTAAACTTAAATTGTCTATTTGCGAGACTTGGGTATTAATTCTGGTCAAAGATTACATAAAATAATAAAATACTTATTTATACCCATTAAGTTTCTTGGTATACAGCGATATTAATGAGTTGACAAAATGCAAATGAAACTCACAATACATTTCCAAAGTTAATGTAGGTCTTTAGATTTTCTTTGTTGCAACTGACATTGACAAAAATTCCAAAATGTATTCAAATAATGAAAGAACAGATATGATTCTGATTTATGGCGATTGTAAGAAAAACGCTTTTGTCGTTGCGTGTTTATACAGTCAACGATGCTACCATCTTCAAAAATTAACTGTTTTATGTTTTTTAAACCGAGAAACAAATATCAATGTCAACTTTGCAAATGGATTTTATCAGGCTCATTATTGCTCGTGAATAACGCTGTATATTTATTTATCTGTTTTTTTTTTCTTTGATAAACATGTTCTTTGATACGAACATGTTAGTATAGTCATGGCATGCAGCTATATTCTATATGGTTTTTCTTATTAAAATAAATAATAGCGTTAATGAGAAATTTGATATTTGAATTCTTAAATCAACAGCAGAAATTGTAAGGGACTATTATCAAACTGAGAATGAAAATTAATAAGAGATGGCTCCCTGTCAAAGTACAATATTTTTTCATTTTTGCAGGTAAGAAGTAAGCCACCTATATCTTTTTCTTTTTTTAACTTATATCATAATAAGTATATTCATTTGCTACTCTTGACTTGATTTCACCGTAAATAGTTTTTATTCATCTTAAAACACAACTTTTAACACCAAACTCATTTATCACCTAATTAAATGTCTACCCAGGATCAGCACATGAAATTTACTTTTCCATTTTTTTATATTCTTGATTGTCGCAGCTTAAATATCCCCCCATCTATAATATATAATATTTTTTTGAAAATTTCTCTTGCTGTCTTAAGTTCACCTGGCCACTAATACTAAATTTGATTTTTATAGTCATATTTCTAGACTTTATTTGCTCTGTTCACAAACAAACTTATTTTCAAAATAATTTGAATCACATCGTCAAAACAAGAAGATAAACAAAAAGTTGTTACCTATAAAAGCACATTTCTTCTTTTTTATGGCTGGTAAGTACAAACATTTTCATATTTATTTTACAACCAATATTATACTGCTTTCGGTTTCATTTGCAACAGTTAAAATGAATCATTTGGTATATTATACTAAAACGTATATTTTTTTAGCAATGGGACAATAACAATAGTAATTCTCCCACAGTTGCCTGTTGTTGGTAAAGACCTAGGGATTTCTACAGTGGTCATGGGCACAGTAGCAGGAATTCTGCCATTCACATTCTTATTAATGAAACCACTTTCTGGAGTGTAGACGTGCACCGTGACCACAGAAAAACTATCTTTATGATATTAATATTTATAATGTCTCTCTTTCTTCTTTGGTTTGATGTACTTTATTCCATCACGCCCGTTATTAAAATTAGAATTCAAAACTGATTCTTTT
>QDEB01001141.1:6353-29408 GCA_004193795.1 Asbolus verrucosus | reverse complement strand
GCAAACGAACAGTTGAAATTATTGGGCAACACTATCAAGGCGATTGCGTCAGGTTCCTGTTCTGGTCAAGAGGTGTACTCCAAATAAGCGACCTCTTCCTTTTTTAACACTTATTTCAGAATTGGCCAACCACTAAATCGATGGACGAAAAGGACAGAATCTCTGAAATTTTCCGCGACGGTACCGTGTCCATAACGGGAGGAACCGGCTTGTTGGGGAAGGTTCTGATCGAAAAACTGCTTCGATGCACCGAGCTGAGAAGAATCTACCTGTTGGTGAGGAGCAAAAAGGCCTCAAGAACGCCTGAACGACATTTTTGATAACATGGTGAGTGTTAGAAACTTTGAATTACGAAAAGAAATTTAGTCGCTTTTACTTGGTTCGGTTACAATTATCGCAAGGAGGGATTTCGAAATTTTTCGATATTTATTTCTGTCGATGTAAATGAGCGTCGACGGTAGAGCAGATAAGAATAACCGAAATTTGAAAAGCAAATCGCCGCATTAATTCATAAAAAATCGATTACTTTAATGAGCGAGCAAGCAGAAACTAGAGAGAAAATGTAAAAAATTATAATATTTCGACGATTAGAGCGTGTGTACAGAAGGTTAAATTTATTTGTAGTTAAACGAATATTTGTGGAACGAGAGAAGAAATTCCAGTTTTTGCATTGCGTTTTCCTCACTACCTAGAAACTAAATTCTTATTTAATTAATACTATTTTTGTCATTTATATTTAATTAGTCAATAATCATAGTATGTTTGTGTCAGCGATAGTGTTGTCACTTTATTTTTATCCGTCAGTTGCGTTTATTAAACATTTTCTATTTCTAGCAATGTTGAAAATAATGATATTAAATATGTAAGTACCCTCCCAATTAACGTTACAAATTGTTCCCATTGTAATATTAGTATAAACATTAATAAATACATGCGTATTCTTCAAATATTCATTTTTTAATATTTGCTGATATGTGTATGGGCGGAGAGTGGCCTCGTGCGGAAAGTAGTTCTTTCCGCACAAGGATACTGTTCTTTTCATTACTGTAGACTTTCTGACAATGTAATGTAGTGAGATTTGGTAGTGAGAAAATATTATTTTTTATTGCTAATTCATTTACTTACATTTTCGGCAATGATTCGGTCGTGTTCACAGTTGAAGAGAAATGTGTCGAATATAGAGATGTGAGCCGAATCCCACACGGTCGTGAGATACGTCTCGCTGAACTGAAAGGCGGCGGGGTACTGCTGAGTCAGCTGCCAAACGCAATCGAGAAATAATAAAAAGACGGGCGACTGTTCGATGTCTTTGTTCAGAATATGTCCCAGTCTGTTGGTGAAAGGGTGGCCCATCGCCACCCAGTCTTTCTGTATCAGCGACTGAAAACCATATTTCGTTCGAAAATGCGAATCTAACATCAATTGGACGAGACTCGAGACGACGCAGTTAAGATCTTGGCCGTTACCTGCCGTGACAGATTCGATTACGTTTTAAAACAATAACGGAAAATCTGCCGTTACCTTCCTGCAGCACGACTGTCGACGTGTGTTCGTATATTTGGTTGGCTGCTTCGAGAGCTTTGGTTAAACAGGTGGACACGTGCGTCATCCACTTGGTGGCGTCGAGTAAACCGTAAAATTTGAAATCCTGACTTTTGAACGTCCGTGTGTTTTCAGGTACGCACAGTTCTCTGAGCTTGAGGAAGCTCGCTTGGATTTCTTTCGGAGACGGACATTCTTTTGTGAGATCGATTATGTATGGCTGCTTCTTTTCCGGATGACTCTTGCGGATGTGTTCCAGTAATATGTTCTCTTGCATGCGATCTTGAATCGTCGGCAGAAGATCAGCCATTCTGACTAGAGCGGCACCTCGGGGAGTACCCCAAACCTGAAAATCGCCAAATTTCGCGTTTTCGGCATTTTTGTTAACCTTTTCATTAAATTTTATTAAACAAATATATACAGGTGTCTCATAATTATATGTCAGCATTTTGGGAGATGATAAAACATTAAATATTGGGGGAGGGGGTGGGGTATATAAAAGACGTCCCCCGAGGAGTTACAGTCTATTCTATTTGTGAACAATTCCAAAACGTAGTGAACAACAAAAATGAAATTTTTGATTTTATTTTTCCAATACTTACAGATACCTATTTTGACAAATCATGTTAAAAGGGTAATTTTAATGGATGGGGAATAGTCTTTCATCTCTATTTTTTTCAATTAACCTTTTCCTTGAAACTGTACATAAAACAAATTTATTTTACAATCACATGTGTAAATAAAAAAAAATAATTAGAAGGTCTAACAATGTCTATTTATTTATGTAAAATTATATCTTCTCAAGTAAATATTTGGATAATGCTGAATTATAAACAAACGTGTACATCTTACCCACACTGGACAACACCTATTTCGAAAATGTTCTATCGCCAAGATTAATGAACTATCAGTGACGGACTGAGGTACTATCAAAGTTGACATCATTGTATGTGATGTTTGAAAATTTTCGTTCACTACAGACGCTCTCCAATTTTTACATTTGGTTCTTTCCAGTTCTTTTTTCCACTGCTCTCTTTTTCGAAAAAGACACACCTCTTTGTAAATAGAAGTAACACAGGGCTCCCTAAAAAACGAGAAACTTGACACTTAGCCGCCACCACACAGCAAAATCTTACTTATTATCATAAGCAAACAACAAGCTATGTCTTTTTGGATATGCATGATGAAGCAAGGCGTTGGTTATATTTTTGCCACTGTCTCGATCAGCATGTTTAAAGCTAAACTCTAGAGACCGCATGTTCTGGAACGAATACAATTGAAAACTGCGAAGTTTTTAGGTGTTCATTCCTACTTTACAAATAATAAGTAACTCTTTGACTTTGCCCGAAACATTTTGGCCGGGAGTCAACTTTTTTTTGGTCTTATCTCCAATTTGGTAAATGGTGTCGATGGAAGACAGGCACGCGTCGTTCGGGCCTAGCAGGAAATTTTGTTGGCAGCAGTTTTCTATGTCCCTGTCATCGGCGCTAGCAAAAGACAGCTTGAATGTGGTGACCGTTAATACACCCAAAGTCGCTTTCTTCCTGTCACTAAGTGGGGCAAAAAGCAGAACTTTGTGCGCCTCATAAACCACGGTTTCACCTTCAATCACAAAATGCATTTTTAATCATGGTTGTTTCAGCACATCAGTTACGCTTACCGTCCAAAATTTTCGTTCTCTGTTCGTCTGTGAGATTAACCGACTGAAACGTAAAACATTATTGTTATCGTGCATTTACTATCGTATTAAATTACCGCAAACTGTTCCTCGTCAATGTAACTCTTAAAGCGAGATTCCTTCAGCTCAGTCATTTTTTATATGGGACTATTATTTTTGTTGTAAATGCCAATAAGATGTCACATTATATAAAATTTCGATTCCTTTAAACCATTTAACCCAAACCAATTGTATTTAACTGTTGAAAAAAATTACAATAAAAATGACGAATAGATAAAAAATTTACAATTTTGTAAGGTTATGTTTATGCCACCGTACGAACCTTGACGAACAGGCATCGATCACTTCCGAATCGTACTAAGGCCATAAACTCATTAACCACTAGACGCATGACACAGGAAAACAATTAATAAATATTTGAAATGAAATTGAAACTGAATACTATTTCCTGGAACAAATTTGTAGATTTTTTTGTAGAAATTTGACTTAAATGGTACGAACTGGTGGCAACTCGTAAGCACCATATTTGAACCGTAGGACGCACCTTTAGAATTCCGATAACAATACGTCAAATGTCAACATCTGTCATTAATGACAGCTGTCAGTTTTTCAATCATTTATAGGATCATGTGTGAATCAGGAAATGGTGTGAATAATGGTTGGTAAATGGGGAGCATGGATCAGCAAACGGATATCGTGATGTGTTGACAAAAAAAGACTAAAAGACTGACGATTCAAAGAGATAATTGGATAATTCAAATTACTTAGCTGGCTAATGGTTATTGGTTAAGTACCAGTTTATGAAAATTTGGAAATTACTGTTCATTAAGATGAAACTTTTATGCCAGAATAATATACTTCAACTTGTAAACAACTCCAAAATAAGAACCAGGTGAGTTTCATGCAGTGTTTAATGAATTATGAACTGCTGTAAAAACTATCGAGTTCTTTGCTTTATTGGATGCAATGGCACTTTTCACAAATTTTTTGAGAACTTGTTGGTTTTATCAGTTTTAGTATTAGTACGAACATTGGATGATGTGTGTACTTACTTGCAGACCTAATGCAGGGCCAGGTTTGTGGTTGATGTTTTTGTTGCCTCTAGCCCTTATTATTTCTGTGGCAACACAACCAATTATATCAACTTCCACATACAAATTATCGTCAATATTTTCACTTGGAATAATTTGTTCCTCTTTAGTGTTTCTTTACCAAAGTTCAAAGACAAAAAGACTGAGATTTTTTGATACATGGCAGATAATCGCAAGTTCCATAATCGCACTGTTGTTCCAAGTATGCCTTCACAGAGGTATGTTTTTTTAATTATCACATTAACATATTCTTGGTACTGGTGAGGGATCAGCTTCCATAATTAGTTCCCAGGAAACATGAAATAATGAATGTGCACTATTGTTTAAACACACACAGTTATAATTTATTTTTATTGTTTAATTAAGCTCTATTTTAATAGCTAGACTGAGGACGAGCTTTTACCATTTTTGACAATTTACACACTTTTTTCACAGATTAATACTTTTTAGGAATATTATTTTCAATCTGGAGTGCCATTTCTTCAACAATATTGTACCATCATCTTTATTTATTTATCTTGGAAAAAATGCCATTATGTTTCACTCTGGGTGAAGCAGCAATATGTACCCAAAGTTACATTTTATTATTATATTTTACCTCAATAAATATATTCAGTAATATAACAAAGACTGCAACAAACGTTATGCAAATGTCGACCCTTACTATCCAGGTTAATTTTTAAATGTACTTTATTCATTGTGAAATTTATTTATTTTTGTTAACAGATGGGACTTCTCGGAATTGTCATAATAGCACTTTCAGTGCACCAGTTTAACATAACAAGCCCTTCAAAATTTTATACAGTTGTAATATTTGTTTTCATTTTTGTTGTACTGTTACCTTTACAAATTCTACTAAAGAGCAGTCCTCTCTTATGGATTATAGATTTGCTATGGGATGACCTTCAAACTGTAAGTAGAAATTTAGATTTTTGAAAAATGTTTAAAATATTCCTATTTTCAGAATAAAGTTGTTTTGTGCTGGACCTTCTGTAGTGTTCTAGCAGTACTGGTAGTCAGCAACAGAACAAAAGAAGCAAAGAAAAGTTCATCTGCAGTAAGAAAAGTTTTTCATATTTTAACTGTATCGGTGTTTATACCAGGTCTACTCTACAACTGTTCACTTCTGTATCTTGCAAGCGGTATAATATTAGGAATTTTCTTCGTTTTAGAAGTATGTTTTCAGATTCAGTTTTGTTTTGTTAAATACGCTTTTTTCAGATATTAAGGGTGACAAATATCCCCCCTTTAGCGTATCATTTGCAAAATGGATTTGTTGTATTCAGTGATGAGAAAGATTCTGGCATCATCGCTTTTACACCCATGTATCTCCTGGCAGGTTGTGCTTTACCCTTGTGGATACATCCAGCTCCATGTGATGTTACTAATTCAGCCATTTTCAGCCTGTTACCACTGTTAAGTGGAGTGCTAACAACTGGAATAGGAGACACAGCTGCCAGCATTGTAGGTTCAAAATTTGGATATCATCAATGGCACGGTAAGAATTTTTCAGAAGCATTTTGTTGTTTGTACAGAAACTATGTTTATGAAGGTTCCAAGAAAACTATAGAGGGGACCATCGCGTGTGTTGTGAGTCAATTGCTAGTTATTTTCATCCTCGTTCATTTAGGTATGGTTATAATATTTTTTTAATATGTTGCTCATACTTCTGTACTTTTTAGAATTTTTAAAATTCCATAGCACGATGCTCTATGTAAAAGTCATTATGGCTATTACAGTTACATCGTTAATCGAAGCCAAAACTGACCAAATTGATAACTTGGTACTCCCCTTAGTCATGTATATAATTCTTATTGTGTAGTAAATAAATTAAGTCAGTAATTACGTTTTTGTTTATTTTTCCAAACATAAGTAATATTAGAAAGGTATTTTTGAAATATGAAAGAATTTGGTTGTAGAAGTGTTATGCTTAGTTATGCAACACAAAATACATGGGGAAAGGTCAATATTTACATTATTTATTATTTACTTTTATAGCTTTAATTTATAAACACAGAGTATAGTCTGCGATTATAAAAAACTTCTGGAACATAATTATTTACAAATTTGCGAAATTGCACCTCACAATATAATATAACCGCTCTTTTAAACGTCATGTCATGTGTCAAAATCACAATTTTTATTTGTTGGTTGTGTCGGCTTCTGACAAGACGGAGTAGGTTTTAAAAAGATAATTTAAGATCAAAACCACGATCAAGGTCATTATTAACATAGTGATGTGCACGTTTAGATACGTGCCTGCTGATTAAAATAACCTTAAATCAGTTGAATTTTTTTGTTGCAGCCTGCAGCTTCGATATAGTATCGCAGTTATTGCGCATTTTGTCATTCTATTGCTGCTGGTTTATCGTGCTTTTAAGAGTGTACCTGTGTTGATACACACTCCTACAGCTAAATACTAATATAGCGCAGTTGTTTGAAACTGTGATAGTGAAATAATCACTGAACAGAAGCTAATACTGTGCAGTGTACAGCAGTCTAGTCAGTAATTTTGTCTGATTTAAGTACCATGTTACGAGCCGCAAGATCTGCTTTTGGTAAAATCCAAAAGTGTTGCTACTCGGCACAGACCATTCCAGCACCACAAGAAACTCCAAACGTTCTTTATTCAGGGGTAAGTTCAACATTATTAACTGTTTCGTGTATTATAGCTTTTATGATTTTGATAATTTTTTTACACATTTTGTTAAAAAAAAGTAATAATTGTTGACAGATTTTGTTTGTTTTTCTACAATAATGCAAAATTGATAAAATCATCGATAATGAGTGGTGGACTTCATTTCTGCTTTTTGACATGTGGGTCTCTTTGATACTGTAAATCAGTCTTAACCTAGCTACATAGCTAGGTTTGATAATTTGATACTGATTTACAGCATCAGAGACCAACATGTCAAAAAACAGGAAAATCGTCCAAGATTTTATATCCACCACTGTACAAATATATGGAAATTTATTGGTTTTGTATTCTGGTTAGGTGTTGTTCCATATTAAATTGATGGCTACAAGAAAAACCCATTAAATTTTATAATGAATGATAATTATACGTTCCTATAACCAGTTTCCATGCAGTTACTATTAATTTACTGATAAGGGAAAAAATTTAGTAAATTGAACTTTTTAACATTTGTTGATAAGGCTTACATACTTTTATAGAAAAGGGGTTAGAATAGAATATCACTTTTAAAATGACTGAAGTTTTAAATTCCGAAATTATATAAAATATATACAAACATGTGAAACGTATAGTTGCGGTTACATGTTACATTGATATGCTGTACATTATAAATGAAATTTACGTAATTATAATCAAATGTATAAACGGCAAGGGAGTACAATTTTTTTAATTTCATAAATCAAAAGGAAATTTCTCCTATGTGGATAAAACTTTGGTGCTTGTATGAACCATAGTGACCTGCAGCCGGTGTTACACGATAAACTGATTTTATAGCGTTATAAAATTAAAATCGGTTGCAAATTTGTCGATTTATGAAACGATTTTGACTTGTTTTCATTTTCACCTTTTACAATTATCATGGAGAAAATCATCATGAAAAAATTAATTTACAAGTTATACATATGTTTTATAATTAAGCTCAATTCACACATAAATCTAGAATTTTCAAAATTATGCGTTGTCATTAAATTATTTTGATTACATTTCCATTTATCGAATGGAAAATATTCACAAAACAGATTCTCAGATCTCTAAGTTGCTATTTACAGCGGGTAGACAGTTGTCAAAACACTCAAAGACCATTACAAATTAGCTNNCGGCGACAGTTGATTTTATTAAACATGGCATTTGTGTTTATTTTTGAATTCGTACATGTGCAACATTTGGCAACAGCGCCATCTGTTTCACCAAAAACTGAAAATAAATTGTGAATTGTGAATTCTGATAGCAAATTGGTGCAATAGCAACATGTTATTTTCATATTTTCTATGATGTATTTTAATTCCAAAATTATTACATGTCTCCAGAATCCTATAAGATGTGTATGTTATGCCCTTTAAGAGCTTAAACATTTTATTCGACATTTAAAAATCACTGTTTTAGTAAATATTGAAACTTTTTCCTCGGATCATTCAAAATCAATGTCTCAGATTTCCTTCTTTTTTCCTAAAGTTTTCATTACTTGAACATTCATTATACATTTTTTATAATGCAATAATTTTACAGTCTATGATTGTACTTCTATGTTCTTTCAGGCGTACTTCCGGTATTTTTATTTTAACTATTGAAGTCCACATTGTGTAAAACGTTATAGTAAGATACACAATTTTTTCTTTTACTTAGTACTGCATGTTGAACTTTCTGTTTTTAACGAGATTTTTAACGAAACAACACATCATGATGGAAATATTAATTACTTAACACTTGTTTTCATGCTTTTGTATCCTAAATCATTATCAGTTTATAAAATAAGTTGTTGTGTTGATAATAATTTAAAAGAAATAAAACAACAAATATTGGAAAAATCAAATCTGAGATTGCTGTGCGTTAAGAATTAATTAATTGAATTGAACCAATTTTCAACATTAAAGATATTCATTAACAATGAGTGGCACAAATCCGCATCTGGAAAAACTTTCCCCACGGTTAACCCGGCAACAGGACAGGTTATCACGGAGGTTCAACAGGGTTCAAAAGAAGATATCGATGTAGCAGTAAACGCTGCCGCCGAAGCTTTCCGTTTTAATTCGCCATGGCGAACAATGGACGCTTCCGAAAGAGGTGTTCTTCTGAACAAACTTGCAGATTTAATGGAAAGAGACGCTGCTTATCTTGCTGTACGTTACTTTACATTTCCGTCATATCTCATGCATTAAAGACCTAATTAACAGAGTTTAGAAACCTTGGATAATGGAAAACCCTACCACGTAGCCTACCCTGTAGACATCGTCGGAAGTATTAAAGTTATCCGTTATATGGCCGGATGGGCCGATAAAAATCACGGGAGAACAATTCCACTGGACGGTCAGTTTATGTGTTACACACGCCACGAACCTGTGGGAGTCTGCGGGCAAATCATCCCATGGAACTTCCCGCTTTTGATGATGGCATGGAAAATAGGGCCCGCCCTGAGCATGGGCAACACCGTTGTCCTGAAACCCGCCGAACAAACCCCATTGACAGCCTTATATGTGGCGCAGTTGGTTAAAGAAGCTGGATTCCCACCAGGTGTGGTGAACGTGGTTCCGGGCTTTGGCGATGCTGGAGCTGCCTTGGTTGCCAACTCGAAGGTAACAACAACCACTCAAACATTCTCATTTTAATTTACTCAACAACACAGGTTGACAAAATTGCATTCACTGGTTCTACAGAAGTGGGTTTAAAAATCCAGCAGATGTCTGGTGTGGGCAACTTGAAACGAACAACCCTCGAACTGGGTGGTAAAAGCCCAAACATTATTTTGGCCGATGTCAATATTGAGCAGGCCGTAGAACAAGCCCATTTCGGTCTGTTCTTCAACCAAGGCCAAGTGTGCTGCGCTGGATCTAGAACTTTCGTAGAAGACTCGATTTATGACGAATTCGTTGAAAGATCTGTAGAACGTGCTAAAAAACGTATCGTCGGCAATCCATTCGATGCGAAAACAGAACAAGGGCCTCAAATTGATGATACGCAAATGAACAAAATTTTGGGTCTTATCAAAGAGGGGGTCAATCAAGGGGCTAAGTTGCTGGTTGGTGGTAATCGCCATGGAGATACAGGGTACTACGTTCAGCCAACCGTGTTTGCTCAAGTTGAAGATCACCACGTCATTGCGAAGGAAGAAGTAAGTTTTTTGGAATGTTTTATGAATTTTGTAACATTTTTGTAAATTAGATTTTCGGGCCCGTGCAACAACTCATGCGATTCAAAGATTTGGATGAGATCATCGATCGCGCCAATAATACGAATTACGGATTAGCTGCTGCTGTTTTTTCGAAAGATGTGGATAAAATCAATTATTTGGTTCAAGGGATTAAGGCTGGAACTGTTTGGGTCAATACATATAACGTATTAGGCGCCCAAACTCCGTTCGGAGGTTTCAAAGATTCAGGACATGGAAGAGAAATGGGTGTCTATGGGTTGAACCAATATACGGAAGTTAAAAGTGTTATTACAGCCATACCAAAAAAGAATTCGTAAAGAATGTTGTTGAAATATTTTGATAATTATATCTTTTTTTTTTGGAAAATATCTCATAACTTTTGATATATTTTCTGTGCATTATTAATCGCTTTTCATTTTGTTTATCAATACGATATGTGTAAGGTCAAACGATAATGATTCAAAGACTAGAAATGTAAACTTTAAATTGTATTAATGCCTATTTTTGTATACACGGTTACAAATATAATTATTTTTGTCAGCAAATATTTGTTTTATTTATTATCTATAACATATGGGTACTCAACAAAACAATCAAATGGTAACCGTCAAACAAGGGTAGATAACAATTGTTAATAGAAACCAATTAGTCAAACAAATTATAAAACATTACATCGTCCGCAGTTTAATAATGGAAGAAGTAACATTGAACAGGTATTTCACAAATGTAGTTTTAACAATTATCATAATTTATAGCTTTGACATTGAAAAGTTTAAGGAATATAATAAAAAGTAATAACTTCAAGTCATTCTAAATTTTTACATATCATCATGAAGGCATCAAAATACATAAAATTTATAGATAAAAAGAAAGTTATCGCAATCGGAGTATGTAAATGATTACTTATATAATTTATCTGAATGTTGTGAAAACATACGATCATAAATAAATTAGATTAATTCGTGAAGGATTTTAAAACAATCTGTTTTTACTTTAATTTTCTTATTTTGCATATCTTTTACAATAACTTTCGATTTCAACGAAAATTTTAGGTGATCACCACGAGCATACAGAAATATGATATGTAAAGTATGATCAAAAATTATTTTCATTAGGAATGACTATAAAAAACAAAAGCAGCGTCTTTGATTAGTTGATGCAGTTATAATTGATTCTATTTTTGACAAATGTCAAATTTTGTATATTCATTTTTTAACTATATCAACTAATCACAGACGCTGCTTTTGTTTTTCTTGGCCACCTCTGATGAAAATAATTTTCCATCATACTACATATTCATCTATGACACGAGTTTATTTTCTTCTTAAAATTTCTGTAAATTGTTACCGGAAACTTACTCCTGTCAAGTGAACAATTGAAATGATTGATAATTTCTATAGCAACATGAATGTTTTTGGTTAATGATTGGGGGATCATTATCATTTGCCATCAAGCATCATGCTTACAGCCGTTAGGTATAACGAACTGGCAAATTAACGTTCGATAACGGCAGTTCCAGATGAATTTACATTTGTAGATACAATTGATATTCATATACAAGTAGTTTCAGCTTGACATCTATCACACACACAGGCTGCACCCGAATGAAATATACAAAAATCTCGTCTAATACCTTGGCTTATTTATTGCTTGTTTCACTTTCACTTGTTTTTGGTTTGCTTCTTCCCCGCCGCACCGATCAACATTATTTAAGGGTGTTTAAGTAGTGTTTTTCATTTTTACAAGTCTTTATTATCATTTTTGAAATTCATTTAAATTACAAAAAATCGTTACTTCCTAATATACTGAGTAATTTTATGAAACTGTTCTACAATCGCTGGCATTACAGCAGTTACTGACGAATCAATTAAATACTGTATATAGTGTACAGCCTCTTCCTCTCCAAGATCCAGTCGAAATTTGTCTTGAACTTTTCTCACGGCCTTGTCTGGTTCTAAAGCGATATCCGGCACGCTTGCATCAATCATCAATGAGAACAGATTCAGCATCAAGTTTGCATGTCTAAAATCCAACGGGACAGTCAAAAAACATCCAAGAAATAATAAATACCACATGCGAACCTTCTTAAATGAAGAAAAGCAGTGTAACACTGCTTTCTAAATTCTTGATAATGTTCGGAGTTGACCCCGCCCATTGCTTCAACCATTTCTTTGCTGAGTTTCATGGGAGGGGGTAAAGGTTTAGGATCTCTCCCTAGAATGTAGCCAAAATCAATATGGAATAATTTCCCACAGGTTGTGAGTAATAAGTTATCCAAATGTCGATCTCCAACACCCAACAAATACGTGATAACGCAATAACCAGCACAGGATCGAACATAACTGTCCATAATATCGGGGGCGATGCCATATGGACCGTTTTCTTGTGGATGATATTTCCTAAAATAATTATGGATGCTGCCTGCAAAATCAAATAATGTAAAAAAAGGGCTAATATCGTGAAACTTGTATACCTTCAGCTGCCACAGCCTCAGCCACACTTACAGAGTCAATGAACTGGACAAATCCGTGTCTGGTACTCGTCGCCAAAACTTTGTAAGGAGTTAACTTCAGATCTAAGTTTTCTTTTCTTAACAACTTATCCATTAACGTGATCATTTGCAAAATCAGTTGGTCTTGTCTCAAATCATCACCATGCTTAAAAATCGCGACATATTCGCTATTATCCGCTGTTATAAAATGCAGCTTAGAGGGCATAAGCGCAGATTTAAATAGACTAGCTTTTTCAGGAATTATACCCTTTATAATAATGTCCGGATCCAACGGAAAAGGGATCGGTTCAAAATTACTAAAATTAAATTTAAACGCGGTAGGATCAAATAACAATTGTTGCAGCTTTTCTGCTTTCTTTTTACGATTTCCACTTTCCCTCAACACTGATTTCACTAATTTCACGAGATTGTCAATAAATTTCTGTTGCTGTGACAGATTCAGTCGCTTCTTTTGCATTTCTGGACTACCCTTGGCCAACGTTTGTGAAAATGTTTTCATCACAGTCAAATACAATTCCCTAATTAAAATCTAGAAAATAAAAATAAGGTTTAATCAAGACAACAATAACAGTTATTGTTACATTTTGTTTCATGGTCGGTTCTGGGTCTTCACATTCGATTAGTAAATACCAATAAAAGTAATTCGCCAATTTTGCATTCTTGCACGATCTTTGGATGAGAAATGTGGCTAAATCTTGGACCTCCTCTTCTTCATTCATGTGATCCTGTAGAGTATCAGTATTTGCTGAATCGGTATACACATTTTGTAAAATATTTTCTGGTAAACTGGCGGGTCTAGGATCTACGTCGACTTCAATCACACTATTTGCATTTGATGAAGCTATCTGGTCAGCTTGATTGTAACTAGATGAGCGATGCATAACAGATTCGTTAGTTATAGTACTATTACTTTCTTTACTGTCTTTCTTCTCTAGTTGGGCTTCTTTTTCTTCATGTACTATAATGTTATCGCGACCTGGTGATACTCTAGCATAGCCTAATTGAAAAAAAAAGTGGTAAGTAAACTCATGTCAAAGATAAGTTACCTTCTTGAATGTTTTTGAAATTTTCGTATTTCAGCGCCTGTACCAACTGAAGAAGGTAAAGAAGAATGTCTTCGTCAGGCGCTTGCTGTAGTCGAGAAATGGCATACTTTCGCACCGCCGGGTGGGTGAAATTAGGGGAGAGTAGTTCGAGGGCGTCCTCCACATCCATGGGGACCCATATCCGCATCATGGACAGAGCTTGACGCACTTCGTTTTGTTGTGTCCAGTTCACGCACTTTAAAAATTTCGCCAGCGCCTTCTTTTGAGTACTCAGATAAAAACGAAATTTCCACACGTGGTCTTGTTCTTCATTTGACAACGGTTTCGTCGAGGGGTAGGACACTATGGTATTCAAAATGTCTCGGATGGTGGCATTTGGTTTGGCTTCTTTATCACAATGACCGCTGCGCAACGAACGGGCTAGTTTGTGGTGCTTTCTTTCTACTAAATTTTCCTGTTTGTGAGGCAAAAAATAAACACGTGAACATGTTCCAAAAACACATTGTGATAATTAACTAAAATGAAATTCAATTACACAGAATTCGTCTGAAATGTGGCGGTGTTTCCACACTCAGGAGGAATCCGTAGAAATAAAGACATTTGCGTTGCTCTAAACATATTTTAACTTATTGGATTAAAATCGGTGCTGTAGGTGTACATAATTATAGTAAATAATCATGTTCTTGTGCATAAATAAAAATTATATATCGCATTAATTATTTCATAAAAGTACCTCCTTGTTACATGCCTAATGACGGTATTCGCTGCTAAGTTGGAAAAACACTTCTAAACAACTGTTAACATATGACAAACGACAATTTTATCAAAAGTAAATAACCTCCAAAAGAAGATGTTGCAACTCATTAACGATAATGTGCAGTTATAGTATTTGTTGCGTTACATAGGTGGATACTTTCTAATTACCCAGTCATAAGATTATATTAAAAGAGAAAATGTCTCTCGTAAGTTTCCGATAAAAAAAAATCCGACACTAATCTTCTAATTAATTAAATTTTTTGGAAATACTGTAGTCCTTAACTTGTCATCTGTTGTTGAATATTCTCACTTTCTCTCATTTAACTACAAAAACAGCGACAATATTCACTGATTAAATGACGCGTTTAACTGGGACGGAAAATTTGTAAAAATGGTATCTTAAAAATGGACCTTATTTTCTAATAGTAATTAATGAAGCATTAAAAACATATACAATACAACTCAATAAATAACCAAAATTATCATTTTTTATGAAAATAAGATTTGATGTTTAAGAAGAGTTTACAACAACGTTAATCCATTTTATAATTGAAAATTGTAAGAAAAAAATGTTATTGAAGTTGTCTATTCCATTCAACATTTTTTAAAATTTCCCTAATATTTCTTTCTCTTTGTGAATCACAAATTCCAAGAGATCAGTCTGTTATATTAATGTTGTCAAAGCAAAAAATTACATACCCTCAATATCTCTTGATCTGGAACTGTAACAATATCAGTCTGTGCTCGGAAGGAATGTAGTTCTTCACCATTTTGTTCAAAATATACAATATAATGGGGAATTCCATCAACAATCAGAACAGGAAATTCTATCATCAGATACAGATATTCTGAACAACTTTTTTCTTCATTATTAATTAGACCTAGTTCTCTAAAAGTTAATCTATCTAACCAATCTACCTAGAATTGAATTGTTTTGTAATTGTTTCGATGTTTAGAATATTTACTTTTGTCATGTGTCCATTGCGGTGTTTTTTGGTTAATTTGGTAAGTCGTTGCATTTGTTCCTTCCCCTGATCTTTGGCCTTGCCTGGAGTCTCTGTTGGAAAATTACCGTCAGCCTCTCGGTTTGGAAATACTCTTAAATCCACCATCCCCTGAGAAGAATTTTGATTTTTTTCTGTTTCATTGATATATAGAAAATACAGTTACCTGCCTAAACAGACCATGTTTACTGAATAGCGAAATTGTTGTGCCTCCAACAGGCCACAATTTATTAGGTCCAATACAATCATAGATTGTTAATGCTAATTGAGCAGTTCTTGGAAGGTCATTGAATTGAATAGGTAATGTTAGCCATTCATTCCAACTGAAATTAAGTTTATAAAATATTAAATCACTAATGGGATGTTTCATAGAACAACCACTAACCTCCATCGGGATGTAAAGGCTTTATAGGAAGTCGATACAGGAAGAGCAAGAGGCTGATTTTGATCGAATATTTGGCACACCACCATTAAATCGGAACAACCGTCTTGACACAAACCGGAGTATTTTAAAATAGGGTCTGCCAAAAGCTTGTCGTATTCAGGTTTCTGACGCTTACCCTCTAAAGTTCCTCTGGAGAAATTGAACCAGCAGTCATAAGAAAATTTTTGCTTTTATATTCAAAGCACTAGTTTACTTACATTTTGATTTGAATTCGGTTTGAGATTGAAGAACTGTACACATAATAAAACTTATCGTTTAATTCTTCCATGTTGCTCACGTTACAAACATCTACTCTACAGTTTTATTATTAATGTCCTATATTACAGCAACTGTTGCCTATATCTTCATATTAATGGCGCAAAGTCATAACAATATGCCTCAGTTATTAACAATAATTATAAATAATTTGTTTAAACACTCAACAACAAACTTGTTGTCAAACTTGTCAATCGATGTCAGTTGTCAAAGTTAAGTTGCGTCAAACACGTTTCTGTCAAAAATCAGCTGTCATTATTCCTTTCGCGAAGTAAGGTTAGAATTCCATCTGATAACCTCAAAAATGAGTTCTTTTAAAAAGTTGAACACAAAAATTTACCAAAAAACCGATTCAGTGGTAACTCCTGATGTTATTTATTGGAAAAAACTTGGGGTTAGTCTTATTTTTTATTTTTCTTTTCGTGTTGATTTATGAAACCCTAATTTCAGACACCCGTGTTGATTAAAGAATTCGGACCTATTGATTACATTGATTTTTCTCCAGTAGAACCCCATTATTTTGCCGTAACATGTTCTGTGCGGGTGCAAGTTTATAACCCAACCACGAAACTGGTGGTAAAGAATTTGTCAAGGTTTAGAGAAAACGCTTATGGGGCCACGTTTCGATCAGATGGACGCTTGTTATGTGCCGGGGGAGAAGAAACTAACGTTAAATTATTTGACCTTTCCACAAAAAATCTTTTGAGGTAAATGTAAATCATGATCGCGACTTGTCTCATTGGAATTTTTAGGTTATTTAAAGGACATGGCGCGCCTGTTCACAGAACATATTTCATTGAGGGAAAACCACAAATTGTGTCATTTTCTGATGATAAAAATGTGAAAATATGGGATATTCCAACAGAAAAAAATGTAATTTCATATTCAGAACATGGAGATTACGTAAGAGCAGGCGCAACAAATCCACTGATTCCAGACATTATATTATCAGGGGGTTATGATAATTTTGTTAAAATGTATGACACTCGGACAGATCAAATGGTCCTAAATGTGAATCATGGAAGCCCTGTTGAATCTTTATTGTTTTTACCATCAGGCGGTATTTTTTTGTCAGCTGGTGGTACTGAAATTAAAATATGGGACACCATAGCTGGTGGCAAATTACTAGGAAGTATTTCACAACACCATAAGACTATCACATGCCTAAGACTGGCTTCTAACAATAAAAGATTACTATCAGGAAGCTTAGACAGACATGTAAAAATTTATGACATCAACACTTTCAAAGTTGTACATACTCTCGATTATCCGAATGCGGTTTTAAGTTTGGGCGTCTCCAAAAACGACGATACTATTGTTGCTGGACTTGTCGACGGTCTGGTTGCAATTAGTCGCCGCGAAGAAGAAGAAAAAACAAAACAGGTGGAAAAGAAGGCGATTTCTTTTCAACATGCGACGAATTTACATCAGCCAGTTGTTGACGTGATTGTTCCTCAGTTTGATCAAGAAAAGGAAACAAAATACGACAAATGCTTAAGAAAGTTTGAATATTCCAAAGCACTAGATTGTGTTTTAGTGTCATATGTTGCCAATAAAACTCCACAAGTGACTGTAAGCGTAATTCAAGAACTTATCAAGAGGCGAGCATTGCAGAAGGCATTTATTGGAAGAAATGCAAAATCAGTGATACAAATTTTACGATTTTTTATTAGGAACGTTACAGAGACTCGTTTTACGAAAATATTAATTGATGCTGCTAATATTTTTATCGACACATATGAAGAGAGTCCAGTATTGATGGATTCAGAAGTTAGAAACTTATTAATTAATCTCACCCAGTTGCTCAGAGAGGAAGTAGAATTGGCAGATGAAATGGTTGCATTACAGGGTGCCATGCGCATGTTACTTGCAGCTGCTACTGTAGAGGAGACAAGACCAGAACAAAACGTACAGCATAATTTAACACCTAGTGCAGATGCACAGAAAAATTTAATTGTTAATCTCACGTGAACGTGAATATAAATTTTCATGTCATATGTTATCCAGTTTACTTTGTACATTTTCAAGGACATTATATAAGTGCAACAATTCTTCCTCATCTAACTCTAAGATTACATTTTCCTTTTCCTTCCCATCCACGCTCACTAAACCCATCTGTAGACGTGTGTTTAGATGCTGTTCCTTGTTACAAAGAGTGGAAGCTGTTTGAATGTTTAATTCCCAAGATATGTTTTCCAAGTTGTGTGAATTTTTCAAGTCAAAAACTTGGTTAGTTTCTTCAGTCCAAAGTTTCACGAAATCTTCCGCTTTTTCAGGATTGAATTTCAAATGCTCAACTAACTGCTCTTGTAATACAGTTGGCTTTAATATAACTTTCGAAGATTGTTTGAAAATGTACGCAATACTTTGAATTAGAAGTTGTAAATTTGTTTCATCTAGCTTAAGTGACTCTGAAAGTTTTACTAATTCCTCTTGTGTAAACAGTTCTTCTTTTTCTGACTTTACAATGTGTTTTAGCAATAAACTGAATTTAGTTCTGTTCAAGGAGTTTATTAGCGCCACGCCTCCTTGAAGCCTACAACCAAAATTGGTTATTAAAACGTATTATTAAATTAGAACAGAAATACTTGGAATTAACAGTAATCCAAGGCAATGACATAATTATTTATTATAATTGATACCATATAAACTTAAAATAAAAACTACATTATTTACATACAACATAACCTCATATTCAAAGTTTATGCTTGTCTTGTGACGTATTTACCCGCTAAATTTAAATTTCAAAAAGTTCTTGAAGGGTGATCGATTTATTTTAGACGTTTATTTCTTAAGAAGTAAGTTAAGGGCGCAATTTGTTCTTGATATTCTGCATCCCTCACTGAGAAAGGTACTTTTCCACTTTCCAAAACTTTATGCGATGGAAACAAGTATGGAGATTTGAAGCCGAGTGTTTGAATAGTTTTAACAGTTTTTTCTTTATCGCGGATATACGCAGCATAATTTTCTGTTAGTAACGTTTCTTGAACGGAGATCATACTATTGTCATCCTTGATGTTTATGAAAACTTTTAAAATCTTCCTTTTACAGTCAATGTCTATAACATTAACTTTTATAATTTTATCGGTCACAAGATCATAAAACCTATCCACATCTTGAGTTGTCCAGTGATCATTTAATGGACGTATCCCAGCCAAAGAAGCTCTCACCACAAACTGGGGTACTCTGAGGCATTCTTCACTTATGTAATAAATATTGTTTATGTCAATTATTTTTAACATTCCGTAATCAATCAAAAATACTTGCACTTCTTGTTCTGCATCGTGATGTCGAATTGGAAACCCAACAATGACCCCTCTGTAATAGGCATTTTCAATGAAACACATGCAATACAGGTCTATAGCAATTTTATCATGGGGTATCTTATAATTCGAACTGTTCAGGTAATAAAATCGGAACAAATATTTCTGGAAAACTTCCAGTTCGCGAAATTTTGATACAATCCAAAATTTCGTAGGGTCGTAAATTTGTGTAACTCGGGCTTCGAATGACTGTCCCTGTTTAAAATTACACTTGTCGAAACATGTGAGGATTTGATATTTGTCCCTGCTCCCGTATTTCTGTAAATACGAAAAATCTATTTCGGACTTTTTTGGGGCGCCATTACCAAGAATATCCGTCCACATCTTCATTTTTAATTCTAATCCAAAATCGTGAAATTAATCTAATCTCAAAAATTCATTTTCTTACTTTTCACAGGGATTTTTATTGTATAATGATGGTCTTGTTTGATTTATAACTGTCAATGTCAAAATATAAAAAAGGGGTTAACCACAAAATATACAATGAGTATCCCGTTATTTCCAAATTTGAAACCAAAATTAATTGACCCATTGTGGTTCGACGTTGATCAACCTTGCGACGATGAGGAAGAGGTATCTCAACTGGAAGCACAACACCAGAATTGGGTAAGATCGCATAAAAACGTTTATTATTGTTTTATCTTTAAAAATTGCAGCTTCAATCGATTTCACAGCGTGATAACGACTTAACTCCAATTGGTAAAACAATTTGCGAGGTATAACAACACCATTCAATGAATTTGATAGTAAAGATTAATTTTTAGACACTTGATGATGATGACGATGAGGAAGATGAAGATGACAATGATGATGATGATGAATCTGAAAGTCACGACGAAGAAGAAGAGGATGAAATTGAAATGGATGTCTCACAAGAACGAAATTCACCAGTTAATGTGAATGTGAGATAAACATCATTAAAAAAAAACTAATTTATTTTTGATAATTCTAAGATGTGGGTTTTTTATTGCTGTAAATACATTTTATTCATTAAATCTTTAATCTTGTGAATTAAAGTAGCCCCTAATTTTAAAACTTGATTGAAAATCGCCGCCACTTGGTCGGAGGGTAACGTCATTTAAATATTGGCAACACTGTTCCATGTGTTGTCTGCCAAATTATATACATAAATGTCAAAATTTGATTGTTGCATTTGAATTTTGTTGTCAATAAGACTTAAATCGTTTTACAAAATATAGGTTTAATTAAATTTCTAATTTAATCAAAGTAATATTTTTTTGATATTCCCGTATAATTGAAATTATTTATTTAATAACATAACCTACAAAAAGTTTGTCAGAATTTTAATAGCAAAGTGAAAGGCTTCTTTTTAGTATTCTTTTCTGTTAAACAGGAATAGGTGAAGTAACTTTCTACTTGCTGGAAATATTAATATTGGGTACTAAACTATTTCCAATTTGTGAACAAGGACAAGCCTTTAGGGTGAGTGTTAGCTTTTGATTCATTTTGAATTCCATAATCCGCATTGTGTGCACGTATAACTTCGTAATTACGTAAGCCATAAATGTGAAAGGTATTGTACATTTTGTGAACGTAAGAGAAACAGGTTATTGGAAGGGTATTGTTAAATATTAAGTACGTAAAAAATGTAAGTTGCGGAAATTTTTCACCGAAGTTTCATTCGATAAATTCTTTTAAGAATAGATAATGAAAAAATCGTCGACATATTGTTTCTCAATTAATTAAAAATTTGATAAAAATTCAGGAAAGCGGAAAAATGTATTTCACCAAGTATCTCATCCGACTGTTGTTGAAAATGCCATTTGTTTCAGTGACACTCTGTGATGTTACAGACTTGATCACAAAGTTCAGTTGTATAGATTGACAGCTAATTAATTATACAAAAAAAAATGTCATCGATTATAGGAACAGATGGTTATTAACGCAATGCCGAAATTATTATAATATATCCACATGGGAAGTCCAAATGTTACCACAGAAAATACATTTAGGTCAAATAGATTTCTTTAATAATCCTCATAGTACATTTATTAATAATATTGGGTGATATAATTTTTCGTTTACTGACTAAATATTTAATCCATAATAATGCAAGACTGTTGACTTGGCCTGCTTTATCAAACACACTACTTCACTATTAATCATTTATAACAAAACACATGAACTGATAACACCTGTAACTGTTGCTAAATGCAAATTACGTGATCATTTTCAGTTTTATTTTGCACACGGCACCAAAATTAATATTGTATCCACTTTACGTTAGTACCGTGTGCAAAGTAAATATTTCGGTTGCAAATATCGACCTTTTTGTTGCTATGCTTAAAGATTCGTTTCGCTAATGCAAAATTTTTGTGGTGCCGTGTGCACCAACAAAATCAGTCGTGTGCAACAACGGTTGTCCATAAAATTGAACGAAGGAATGGCCCCGGTTCACACTTTTTTGATATCCAATTGGTTAGGTACATTTCCAATCAGACATCATAATGGACTTTGACTGATGGCAGTCTCGGTTGAATGATTTTGTTTGATGGTTGGTTTAATTTCAGCTCTTTTTATACGGAATTTTAAATACAAAGAGAATGTACGTGTTTTTATTATGGACATCAGAAATTTATAAGTTTTGAAACTCACTCTTCATCATGTTCGAGTGGGTTACTCCATTGGCATCTGCACATTTATAAGTTTTAACAAAATTGAATTTTTATATTTTCTAGTGTAGAATTTGATTTTGTAGTTGGTTTTAACATTTCTGTAATATCAAAATTGATCGAAAGTGCAGAACGAACGAGTTCCAGAGGGTCGTCTAATTTTTAAACATTTTATTTATTTGGTGGAAAGTATTAAATTGAAATGGTGAAATAATTACATATATCTTTTTTAAATATATGAATATTAGTGGAGTTATTTTCATTTGTAATTTTCATTTTAACTTTTTTGGATGTTGGGTTTAATCATTTTCAAATTTTTACCATTCGGAAAGTGAAATTAATGCCCGAAGAAAACGTTTTTATTCAATTTGAGGCAATTTAATCAGTTATTTCACATTACATTTTTCAAAATAATTTTACACAATATATATTTTAAAACAAAGTTGTCCTAAAATCTTGAAGCCATTCTCTGCAAAATGTTCAGAGAGATGCACGGAAAATTTTGAAATTAAAAATTGCTTGTTGTTTTTGTTAATCAGTTCTTTCTATAGTTAGTATCTAGATATCGTTTCGATTAGCAGAAATTCTGTTCCTTTTTTAAAATACTAAAAAAATATTTGATAATAGAATCCAAAATAAATGATGCAATTATCTTTTGTCTGGTGTAATGATAATAAATCCATTGTTAAAATAGTTTGAACTTCATCACATAATTTGATTTGTACGTGACAAACAGATTCAATAAAAACAAAATTTTAAGACCTGTAATCTTTTGTTTCGAAAATGAATGAATATTCATTTTTGACTGAACTTTAAACATGGGCTCAACAAGTCGCTTTTCACATTGTTAAAAAAGACCGGAAATTCCACATTGCGATATGATGTAGTGGTGATTATTTTAACAAACTTCAGACTTTAAACACCATCACA
>QDEB01001111.1:0-13418 GCA_004193795.1 Asbolus verrucosus | reverse complement strand
CGAATAAGTTATTATCGTCATAGCTATCAAAAATAATTCACTGGACGATCATATCACATCATCACTCGAATTAAATTAATAAAAAAAAAGAAAGGATTTTTTTTATCATCGGCCATTTTAATTTTCCACCGTCTCACTACATTGCCTGTGGAAGGTACAACAAATCTCTGTTTATTACACTTAGTTTATTTTTTGCGGTTTTTTACCGGGACCATGGTTTAGTTTCAGGACTATATATATAGTCTATTATATCATGGGACTTCGAGGTACCATCATTTAATGTCGTAATTTCGACTTTATAATTTATCATTTTTTAAGACCTCAAACATTTGAAAACTTTAAAACTTCCTTATACCTTTTACCATGATGATAGGTAACCATTTTTTGAGGGCTTCCAGTTACAACCGTAACATCTCAGACAATTTGCACACTGGAACATAGTGCTGGGCGTTGGTAATTGACATATTTTATTTTTGAAGTACACCTTGTGATTGCATGCTAAGTCCTTCCCAACTGGAAGAGATTTTTGAATCTGGAAAAAGGGAATTACATTAACAATTCGATTATTTCAGCAATTCGATCACTTTTGTAGGTTGTTTTATCTCTGATCCGCAGACATAATCTCAAATAAAATCTAATTATATCTCTCATGTTAAAAGCTTAATTTATAATTCAAGAATGACTTGCGTGACAATATCGCCACCCAGTCTAGAAACAAACCACATATCGATATATCTGCCATTGCCACATGGGTTACGAAATGTTATATTTAGTTTTGAAGACAGGAAAATTTTTGGCAATCACCCTCGTCAACATCACCGAGAGAAAAAGAAGGACGAATTTATCGCATTTTTCATCAAATCTTCATGATACTTTTGGTCACGTGTACCATAGTATTCTTAATTTTTTCCGATTTTGGTAGACATCATTGTTTTTACCAAAAGAAAGGAATGGAGGCAGCTGGTGGATATTTTGGAAACGAGAGATTTTTTAGAAAAACGTAACAAAAACAAGAGTAGGCAGTTTTATTTGTTTGTGTTGACAAATGTTTCCATTTTTGTTTTGTTTACCTATATCTGTTACTGCAAATGGGGAAAAATGTCTCCTTGGGAATATTGGCAACAATGCGCAACAAACGTGTTGCTGAACTATATGCTCTATCTATACTTATTTTACAATTACGTCATTCTCGAAATACTATTATCGAGATACAAAAGCTTCAGACAATATCTCCGATAGGCAATTGCTATAGATGGGAAATTACCCACAATGGAAGTGAAGATTATTGTCACTTTAATGAATGAATCTGTCAAAAAATTTAATGCAATTTCTGGGAAATCTATCACTTTGTTAATTTCCTTCATAATGTCATTAATGTCCTTTGTGATTAATTATTTGAAAACCAGTGTATCATATCCCACGGTTGTTGTAGTTGAGCTTCATAAAATTCCAGCAGAAATATTGAACAGCTTACGACCTTTGGTGAGTATACTATTAATGTTTTTTTTTACTTCTTTCTTCTCTTCCAACCGTCATCTTGATCTTAACCTGCGACTTTACCGTGGCAGAATCAGAAACGATATCTTTGCTGATTTGCAAACGGTCCGCCAGTTGTGTCAACTCAAAAAGGCGCGAAGAATTATACAGACTTGTTAATTTTGTTCAAAAAAATCGTCCACATTTCAGCGCTGGAGCGTATTTCATAATTGACAGATCGACAATTTTGAGTATGTTGGGAACAGTTGTTACAGTTATGATTGTTGTGATGCAGTTTAAATAGAGAATGTTTGTCCTTACACTTCCTCATCATTATTATGTTTGGAAAATAAATCTCTTCATCCAATTGGTCTCATTTGTTAACAACTTTTGAAGAAAGTATAAATGGTTCGGATAATTGCGATACGTAAATGATTCGCTAGTGCGTTGGAGTTCGTTTCGATTGCTTAATGTCATGATTTCAATGTTTGATATCGAAACAAGTCGAAAATCTGTCAACACATAATAATTCGTAATTTTCTAGCCTTCGTTACAATAACCTCAAGAAAATGAATAAATCATCTATCAAATTCGTTTAGTTTAATGATTTTTTTTATTACATTGCAGTCTATTGTCAAATCAAAAATTTAAAAAGCTCAACTTTTGAACAAAATTAGAAAACATCTAACTCTGAAGCTTTCATTTTATTCCCATGATACTGGATATTCCAGATAAAAAACAAATTGAAGTTTACCAGTAAATTCATAATTGTCAATTTTTTTTTGACAACAACCATATTTCTCAGTCAATCGTCAGAAACTAAACTTAAATTTATTGAAGAAAAATCTTTCAAATTGCCAACATACAGTCAAGAACTTTTCAAAATTTTGAATGTTAATGATGATTTCACGTTGAATAATTTCTAGGTCACTTCCTAATGTGCAGATGGGTTAATGCCGTTCTGAAAATAAAATGAATCGTGTTGATGGAAATCCTTACTATCTTGGATTGGTTGTCGCTCTTTCTGTCCAATTTATCATTTGCGTCTTTACTCTTGTCGTGTGGTCTCTATCATGGTTTAAAGCAAGATGGAATTTCATTTGTTCAAATGTTTCTAAATTTCTTCTATGTGTCGTCACGAATATGATACTGTCACGATACAGAAGTCTAAAATTCATTCTGAAAGCATATTTCCAAGAAAACAAATCGTTTGTCTCAATACGTTTTATGAAACAAGTTGAGAACACCATGTATACTTTAAAGCAAAACGTTGGTACATATAACGACATGTTTGGCTGGCCTATATTCCAACACAACTCTTGGGTTTGTTAACAATATTGATTATTCGATATTTTACTTTAAAGAGGCTATTCTGTGGAATACTTTCGAGATGGGTTGGACTCTTGTTTGGATCGTAATTTTGATTAAAACATGCGACTCTGTGTCATAAGAAGCAGGGAAGATTTTAGCACTGACTTTTAACATGAGGATGTGCTTCATTAGAGTTTTAGCGAAAGAAATCCACGCTATGCGAGAACTCACAAATTTTATTTTAAAACATTTGACGAAATTCACAGCAGTTAACTTCTTTGATGTCGAGAAATCGACCATTCTCAACATGATAGCTACTGTCAGCGCCTTTATAGTTATAATGGTTCAGTTTGTTAAACAATAGATCCATTTCAACGTTTAGTGACTGCATTAAAGTCTTAGTTATTGCGATTAATTTTCAAAATTGACGCTGGATCCATTTTTCATTGGGACTCCAAATTAAACGTTCTTAATGTAACTTTCAAATTTTTGGTAAAAGATCCAGCAGGACGAATTATTAATCTTCATACAATACACATCGGGTGCACTTTTCTATTTTCCTCTCCATTTCAGAATGATAGTATTTTTTGAACCATATAAAAGAACGAATTTCTGTCAACTTTCTTTTTATTAAAAAAAAAAATTAAAAAAATGTAGACTTTTACTTTCATATCTTTCACAACATTTATTATATTGCATATAACTTGTAACAGTTTTTGTAAAAATTCTGAACAAATACGATTACATGGTTTAACAATAATGAAAATAAATTGTGAAATAATGACAATAAATGCGACCCATTTCCATCTAGTTCAAAATTGAAACATCCATCATTCCATGGGTTTTGAGATATTAAATTTGATTGTGAAAGTTGGGAGTTTGTTTGCAATCACACCATCATGGACATCACTGAGGCAAAAAGAAAGCAACCAGTTGCTAGTTTTTCCAACAAATCTCGATGATTCTTTTGGTCACAGTGTATATGGCATTGTTGATCTCTTCAGATTTTCGCCGAGGTTATGGTCTTGTGAATAATGCAGTGAGGGTCTTCATGCATCTCTCGCCTTACTTACACCTTCAACTGAGTGACCATTTTAAATGTAGATTATGGACAATTTAAAAGCGACAGATTTTTTAACAAAATATCAAAAAGAAAGGGGGATGAGGCTTTATTTGAGGTCTTTATTGATACATGTTGTCATTTTCATTATGTTTATCTATGTCTGTTACTATTATTAGGAGAAAATTTGCAACAATGCAAAGTGAACATGTTGCCATCTCGACTCATTTTACATTTACGTCATTCTCAAAATGATACTCTCAAGGTTTTAGAAGCCACCTTCAGCGGGAGGTCGTTAAAGAAGGACAATAGCTCTTAACCGACATGCAGTTTATCAGTTCTTTGTTAAATAATCTGTCAGTATCTTTAATATGTTTTATGGAAAATCTATCACTTATCTGATATCCTATACGACCTTCATTTTGATTAACTATATGGATTAGAGTTTATCAAACTTACTTGTTGTGGGAGAGTTTTATAAAGTACTAGCCACGATTTTGAAAATGTTACGACCTTCTGTAAGTATATTTTGAATGCTTATTTGCTTTAATGACTCCCCCTTTTAAAATTCCGACCATTATCCAGATCTTAATCAGTCACTCTCTTGTCGAAGAGTTGACGATCAAATTGCTTCCTCCAAAAAAATCGGCGTTGGAAGGTATTTATCACTGATAAATTGAAAATTTTAAATATGCTGGGGACACTTGTCACATTTTTGTTAATTCTGATGAAGTTTAGGCGCTATTGGTTGTATTCTAATTACACTCTGTTAGTTGCATCAGTTGAAATTTGGAATTATCCGCAAAATATGAAATTGCTGCGCTATTACGATAGGTAAATGATTCGCTTACGTGTTGGCGTTATGAATAAATTATTCGCTTCGATTTTCTCTTAAATTACAAATATGTTAACAAATGCTTTATTTGTTTCTAAAACGACGATTTCATTGTCTGATACCGGAACAAGTCAGTTAGTTTGGCAACGACATGGATTACAGATTGTTGAATTTATTACTCCGATTGGGTGATTTTTTTGCAATAATACCATCGTTAAAAGAACCTCAAGCACATAAAACGATCCGTCAAGCTCGTTTGGTTCTAATCAAGTTTTTTATCACAGTGGGCACAGCAATGTCCATATACTATAAAGATATTTCCAGAAATTACCACATGGTAAAAAAAATATCTTTAATTCTTACCGATTTGGTATTATACGGCTTTAGCATGTGCGTAATGATGGAAGGTAAGAAATTTAAAAAATGGCATCGCTTGCTGAATAATCTAAAAATGATCGATTGTTTCTTGAGATGCTATATTGACGACAAGAAGGAATCTCTGTACACTAAATTTCTTGTTTTACTTCTAATCATTTTTATTATTACCATATACATGTGCTACTACTGGACAGTTGTTTATGGCTTTGTATTCTGGCAACGACTTTCATTCACAATTTTCGCGAGCTACTCCTTATTCATATACACAGGTTGCATCTATGTTATACTGAGAACGATGTTGTCCAAATACAGAGCTCTCAAAGATGTTTTAAAAATTATTATTTTCAAAAATAGTGTGTTGTATTTGAGAGAAATCGAATATCTTGTCAGTTTGATGAGTGAAACTGTTTGCATCTTCAATGATATTTTCGGGAGATCTCTCGCCTTGATGATATCGTTTGCAACTTTACAATTGATAAGTTACCTCGATTATGGATTATCAAATCGATCGTACGCTGGAGATATGTTCCATAGAGCTCTAACACAACTTTTATTCTGCACTTTGATGGTAAAATTTGAAGCATTGCCTGGATACATGTTTTACTATCATGTTTTTAGTGTCCAACATTAGTTGTGATTTTGACATGCGACTCAATCGTCGATGAATCCCAAGCTATTTTGTCGATGGTTTTTCGATCACGTTCCAGTTTTAGAGACCCACAAAGGCGAAAGGAACTATACAGATTCGCCGAGCTATTTTCGCAAAATCGTCCGCAGTTCACAGCTGCAAGATATTTCAGTATCGAGAAATCGACGATTCTGAAAATTCTGGAAACAATACTGACGTTTCTAATAGTTTTAGTTCAATTCAGTAATTTAAATTCATCATAGAATTGTCACTATTTGTGTATATTCAGTACTACTGTGACACTAAAACTAAAATTCAAATACATATACATTTTAATACCAGCTTTCCAAATTCTTCCGAAATAAATGTCTTCATTTCCGTCACAACCACCGACCACAGTTAAGCAAAGATCGCTTAGGCTTAGTACCATTAATTTTCAAAATGGAACCTATTTTTGCTAAATGATCAGTTTGTAATAAAATTTTTGTAATTTTCATCTTAACCGAAACTTAACCGGTCTGTTAGATAGCACGTGAATCGCACATAGTCGGTTTCAGTGTCTGAAAAACACTGAAAAATTTCATCGTTTTAATGCTTGATGACGGAACTGGATAAGTTAATTTAGATTTAAATTTAGGGACACTGTAAAGTATTTAAAATAATAATATGTTATGATCAATAGGATAAATCTTTATTTCTGAGCATAATTTAACGATTTTATTTTTATACTTCCTACATCCCTCCAAAACGAGGCATTCAGAATAAAAACAAATGTTTACATAAAAATTAAAATTGTGACAATACAATTACAATAACATCGTTTTCTATTCCAGTTTCCCAAAACCCTCCAAAAGTTTCAGATTTTGTACATGGTCGTTTCACACTTTTAGAACAATCAGAGAAAGTGGGAATTTATTAAAACAAAACATTTGGTTCAATATTGATTTTAATTTCTTTCAAACATTGCATATGGTGTACTGGTATTGAATATATTCAAAAGCGTTCGCTGTTTCACAACTGTCAAAAACTGTAAATTGTGCTAGAAAAAAAAATGTTTGGTGGATTAATTATCAATTAATTGAATCGCAACAATGAGAAAATTGATAACTGTGGCCAAAATGCTGAGCGCAGTCGATTTACTAATATGGAAAAATCCAGCAGCAGTAAATTCGGGGATGTTGTTCCCGATATGAATAGTCAAATCATAGAGTTTCTTCTGATCATCATCTACAGCGTACGAGCAGTTCAACTGCAACATCAGAATGTGATCCCAAATTTTCTCGGCTTCTTCGGTCACGGAGCTGTATAAAAAGATTAATGCAACAGTCCAAATCTAAAATCACAGCCTCAAGTATTCGGTATATTTAGTCGGAAGGTACTAACAATGATTGGTAGCTGTAGAAGAATCGATGACATCACATATTCTCCTATGTTCTCCCCAAGATCAAAAAGGATATGTAGAATGTCGTCGAGAATCCCAAATACTGTGGAAGATATGACAAAAGCAATGGTCCAGCCAAACATGTCGTTGAAAATGTCAATGGTTTCTCTTAACAGACATATATTCTGGCCAATTTTTTTTGTAGACATTAGAGAAATAATCTTCGAGGTTTCTAAAGGAGCTTTGTTTTTCTGATAATCGGTCAGAAGATAGGTCAGCTGTCTGTATTTCATCAACAACATATTTGCTAAAGTATAAAGGAGGAAGTTGTAAAAATAGTTCAAAAACTGCTGTCCATATTCAGCCACTATAACCACGAAGTAATGCAATTCCATCCTCACGAAATTCTTGTAGATGTAGTATACGTCTATGACGATGTAAATTAAGTGAATCATGAAAAAACTTACATATCCAACTCTATTGGTGTGAGTTTCAACAACAGCTCCTTTTTCGACGATTTTTAGATTGTTCAGAAATTGATACCATTGCCTCTTCTTCCAAAAATTTAATACTATCATGGTATAAATGTTAAAGGCGTCCAATATTAATTCAGATGCATAGAATATTATATTCTTGACATAATGTTGGTCTTTGTAAGAGTTATTGAAACAAGCTGAATAGATTCTAGTGGATGTTATTAAAATGAAGAATACCAAAATGTAGATCTTTTGCCAGATGGGTTCGTACTGAGTTTTGGTCGATGATGGTGTTAGTGCCAAAAACCTACCGATGTTGAAAATCAGTTGCAGTAATTTGAAACCCATTTTCTATTTAAACGTTACAACGCTTGAAAAGAGCACAACTGAATGCAACAATTGCACCTTACCGCTAGATATTGATATTGCAATTACGTAATAACAAGAAAATGCTATTTATTTAACGAATCGGATGACTCATTTCGAAATATTACTTTTGATGAAAGTGCTCCACCACATTACCATTGATCATATGATTTTGTAGAGAAGATGGAAATAAGTGGAACTTTTAGCAACATTTGCTTCACAGCCACCAACTGCAAGAGCTTCTCACATAAGTAATAACTAACTTTCAAAATATAACCCATTTTTGCATTTGTTGTATTGTTAAATTTTTATTAAACCAAGTAGGGAGATAATTAATTTTAATTGTGATTATTTCTTCTACTGATAATAGTCACACATTTAGTTGAATCATTTTAATTAATTACAATCAAATTATCAATTAATTTTTGTAACTTAAATTCAAAATGAAGAATCTGCATGAATGGATTGAATCGAGAAACTTTCCAGTTGAACCGTCACAATTAAGAATTTCAAGTGTTAGCATTTCGTCAAGAATCGTCAAAAAATTTTGTTGACGTGAATTTTGGTACGTTACATTCGATAAGGTCAGTTATTTCAGTTAGTTTTTTTTCATCCTTCTGAGTAATGTCGAAATGGCAAAAATCGAGTTTTTGGGCGTCTTGTGTTAAGTTTTTGGCTTCTTATGTTATATATTGGAAAACTAGATACAGTAAGTGACAAGAGTATGGAATCAACTCATTAAAATCGAAACGATATTTTTCTAAAAATCAATAATAAGCATATATGTGAAAACTGTGCATTAATTTTTTTTTAGAACAATAGTCAAAATAACTAACCGAAGAAATAGGGATGAACCATCCAAACACTTCTACTAGCGAATTTCCGAAAGATTTTCTGGAAATAATTTCCATTCGTAATTATTTGAGAGGAGCAAGAGCATGCCAAAGAGAGTTACAGAAGAAGCACAGAGATAATTGTTGTGAGAATATTTCAGCTGTAACTTCACTTTTGACTATACGACATGGTCTCGTTTGATGAAATGAAATAGAGTTTGATGCCCTCTTCCTTATACCCTCCAAGTTGAGGCATCCACATGAGTCTATTGAATCGAAACATTTTCCAGCTGAAGCACGACGATTAAAAAATTTAAAACTGTAGCCGCTATGCCAAGGATCGTCGATTTTTGAATAACGAAAAATCTTGCAGCCGTGAATTTTGGCACGTTACACTCGATAAGATCAATTATTTCAAATAGTTCTTTTCTGTTTTTCTGAGTGATGTCGAAATGGCAAAAACGCAGTTCCTGGATGGCTTGTGCTAGTTTTTTGGCTTCTCCCGTTACATGTTGACAGGTTAAAATTATCGTGAAAGTCCAAATCTGAAAGAAGTAATTGCGTAATTGGGTAATTGCGTAATAATGATGAACTCGCAGTACTAACAGCACCGAATAAAATTATGAAGTACGTTGTTAAATAATACATAAAATAATAATCTTGCCAATGATGGTAATAAACTGAATACAGTATGACATAAACAATTGTAAATGTAGTGGTGGCTATAAAAAAAATTATCAGCCATCCCAAACATTTCATTGAAAATATTGATAGCTTTTCGCAATAGGTGGACATTTTTAGCTGTTTCTTTCACGATTATTAAAAATTTTCCTTTGCGAAATATCCTGTGGAGAATTTGACAGAACTTTTGTTAAATTTTTGTATCTCACCAGAAACATTTTTAGAATAATATGTACAAGCAATTTACTGAAGTGTTCTATAAATAACTGCACGTATGTGGCACCTCGATATTTAAAGGTAGCCCATTTCATATATATGTAACCCAGGCATATATTACAACTTAAAAGGAGAATGCTACATAACGAAAACATGATAAAATCCACATAATGTGGAATTTCTTTCTTACTGCTCGTTCGAATTTTTATCATTTTAAGATAACTCTTTTAACTTTCTCCATTGTCGCTTCTTCCATAAATTTAGCACAATCAACATCTGAAAGTGTGCTCCGCAAAGTGCCATTTCATTGATGAAAAAAATGTTTTAAGAAAATTGTTTTCATGTTTCCAAATTTCTTGACTGATTATTTCATCAATTTTTCCGAAACTTAAGATTGCAAAGATCAGTGAAACGTGGACGTCCTCCCTTAGGGTTCTGATTTTCAACGTACCATGGTTTTACACCAAATAATCCACCTATTCTAAACACGAAACCTAAAAGTTTGAAACTCATCGTAATAACGGACAAATGACGTTGAATAAAATTGATTTAAATTTATGTACTCCTCTTGAAATATCGATTTTGAAGTTGGTTCTATATGTAATTAAACACCGTGTGTGGGGTTGGATTTAGATCTTATTTATAAAAATGAAATTTTGATTGAGGCCAATAAATTTCGATAAGAGAGAAAACTCCTTTTTTTAAGTACTAACTGCAATCGATAGCTCTAAAGCTAATGAAGATGTTACGTGATCTACTATGGCAACTAAAGTAAATTCGGTCGAGCTTTGATTTTTGGTGGATTTTTGAAATTGACGATGCTAAAAGTCCGACGGCAGTAATCTCACGGTTTCATCAATTAAAGCAACAGTTTTCGAAAATCTATCAAGAATTCAGTGATTTTCTCTTTGCGATTTTTTTAATAATCGACCTTTTTGTTCCTGATAACCTCTTTCTTCAAATTCTACTATTTTTTTTATCTTTGTTTCATTGGTCTTGGTGTTAAAGTTTAAATTCATCTCTCGATCAGTTGAATTCTAAATGCTTCGCATTGTCCTTTTTTTTTCGATTTCATTTTGGTCACAAAATTTTCACGTTCAATTATTTAAATTAAACACAAAAATTAAGACAAAAACATTTTTGAAAAAATTAAGAAAAATCACGAACAACAAACTTATTTCAATCCTTTGCCTTTTATATGGTTGGTGAGAGAGGGAAAGCTATCCACTCTTGAAATTATGATTCCTAATAATAACTCTCTTAAGGAAAGCTCAATTATTTGTCGTTTAACAAATAAATAAAATGTCAATTTACAACAATATTGTTCCTAAGAATTCTTCGTAATATTTGGTCAGATTCTGATTGTACATTTCTAAATTGTTAGAAACAATGTTAATATCAATTGCAAGTAGTTTGCTCGGAATCCTCATATCGTATCTAAGAAATGTATTTTTGAAAGGTAAACAATTTGAAATGAATTAACAAAACAAAAATAAATATAGCCAAGTTATCAATTTTAACACCTGTTATACACCCTCTAATGACCTATCCTGGATTTCAGGATACTTATTATGGAGAAATTCCCCTCGCTTTCACAAAAGAAAAATTTGGAAAATTTCGCACTTTTAACAGTTTCTTTATTTTACCTGAACCTATATGTGACATGGAAACAACGAACCAGTTTAAATGTTCCACTCTCTACTACAATTTTAAATGGGCAAAATTCTCACCCATATGCAAATTTGGTTGATTGCATTCCTTATCATCTAGCCGATTTTCATGACTTTGTTTCCCTTAATTTGGTCATCTTTACTGAATTTTAAGAAAATTTCTAGATAACGTGACTATTCACTTATTGAACTGTTGCTGCAGGAGTACTTTTGTAATAATCAACCGGAATTATTTAACAAAATCTAAACCTATCAAAAATTGCAATAGAATATTATTTTTGGTTCTATCACGATCTCTAAGCTTACAATTTATTATTTATAGAATTTAATTGATGGAATTAAGTATATAATCAAACGGTAAAGAAAAGAAACTAATCACGAAATAAAACTAGTAATACAACATAAACAAATTAAATTAAGAGAGAAGAAAGATGGTCCCTGGACTCACTCATTACAATGCCTACATTTTGCAAAAATTTGATTTCAATGATCAAGACGACCAAAAGGATGGAAACAGTACAACTTTTCCCTCTTAGTCGATTTTGATGACATTTTTATTTTATTGACAAAATTATTTCTAAAAATATTTTTTTTCTACTTTTTTATTTTTCGTTAATCGACTTACCTAGTGTGTTGTTTTTTCATACTTCATCGTCTTCCAGTTTTTGACTTTAAACAAACAATGTTTTTCCGACCTAAAATACTATGTATTCTCAAACCTAAACGTTCCATCTTCTTGGCTCCAAAATAATGTAAGTGACAAAAGAGAAAATGATTGTCCGAAAATGTACAAAAACATCTTATTTGTTATCCAAATACCGTAAAACATTTAACTTCAATTTTAGGTTGCTGTTAAAAAATAATTAATTCTTTGTTGTTTGTTTTATTTTATTTAACCTTGTTTATTTTATTTATTTAACCATTTTATTTTATTTAACCTCGTTTAGGAATCTAGAAATTAGCTTTAATGATCTAAGTCTAGGCCTTGGTATTAGCACAAAAATGCCTAAAAATGTCCGTATTCAAAAAAATTCATCTTTTCACATGGTTCTGAAACTAATCAAATTGATGTCCCACAGTTGCACTCTCTATACTGTTAAGTTGCTAATTCGTAACGGTATATTTGAATGAAACTACAATTTACGTTTTTCTGAGCATAACGAGGACTAGACACGCTGAAAATTGAGCTGATGACACTTTTAAAAACCAGGAATAAATTTGCAATCTCATTCTTCTGTTCAACCTTTTCTAAAGGAGTTCAACTTTGTGGGCCGGTCCAAAAAGAGAACGGGTTCTTGAGGGATGTTTTAGTAGCGATACCATCTGTCATGATTTGGCCTTCAAAATCAAAAAGATGAAAATCAAATCCACCCAAAACCCTAAGGCGACACGAAGAAACAGGAACAATAAAAAAACTGAAGTGTGGTGATCATCAAACTCTTGCTTTAATATTTTTTGAGCTTTGAACCATCGCTCCCATTGTGGAGAGTCCTCCACACTGGACTTCGAGCTGTCAAAATCAATCAACAACCACTGATGACATCAACAAAATGATACTTACTGATTGCTTCTATTCTTCTGACATTTCTCTAAGAGGGTTGAAGTCCTAGACTATTTCAATGAAAAATGAAGAGCAATACTGATGTTGGTATTGTAATCTAATAGTTTAAAATAGAGTTCCAACGTCCTTGGCCAAATGATTAAGGATTCTACAAATAAGTTTGGCAAGCATTTCACTATAGAGATGTATATATGTATATTATGTTTTCATACAATATTTGACTTGCACAGTAGTGACAGAAGTTGTCAAAAACAGAAATAAATAAAACATAAATTTGAGTACAATTTGATTTTGAGAATAAGTATTACCAAATATTGTTTTAGAACAGCCCTGAAAGATACGTAATAATCTATAAATTCGCCAATAAATTGGACAGATATCAGCAAAAGTAACAAGTACAAGTACAATGGAAGTCGGAGCCTGTGGATCTTTAAACTCGGTGGATCTTTGATTGGTGTGGATCTTTGAAATTGATTTAATTTATTTAATCTGGGTGCAGAATCTGCACCTAATATTAGCGCACTCGCATTATTTTGCACGTATTTT
>QDEB01001085.1:0-21896 GCA_004193795.1 Asbolus verrucosus | reverse complement strand
ATTAACTTTTTTAAACGCGACACCAAAGTCAGTCAACTAATATGTCAATTTTGCAGGTTTGCCAATCTAACAATTAAATGCATGGCTTGCTTTATCATATATATATATATCAAAAATACAAGGGAAGAGATATTAAATTTGTTAAAATAGTGTAAATAACATCAAAAGAATGCATACAACATTAAAATATTTTAAATGAAAAATTTAACTGGAACATACTATTCCTAGCATAATATTTTCTTACCTAATTCGTTTCTTTTTGAGCTCGCATCTACATAGTTTCCATACTAATTCAAATTAATTAAGTATATAGCTTACTAGTTAAAGCAATTAAAAAAAGTTTATGATTATGTCAGTCAATAAATAAAAAATATTTACTGAAAAAATATGTAAAACCTTACATATTGCAAAACTTTCTTGAGACGATTCGGAGGGAGGCGATTAATGTGGTACACTTTCTCAAAGCCACAGGCATAATGTATAATTATTACTGCAAGTGATCCTTATCACCTGTAGTTATTACTACACAATATGATCGATGAAATTTTTGATCAAACTGTGCTTTCAGGGTAATATTTACAGATATAATTTACAATATTTTATTGTGTTAAAGATGCCAATTTTATAGCATTTTTTTTATCGGGCAATATTGTAATACCATCATAAGTTTATAAGAAAACGGCAAGCAGGAAAGAGAGCTAATAAAATTAATGTTTCTGTGTGACACAAAGGACACAATTTAATGAGAGAAATTTGGAACAGACTGTATTTCATTATTGTAACAAGATTAGTAATTTTAGTTGTGTTAATAAATTGTGGCTTATCTAAAGCGGAAAAGAATATTTATTATATTGAAATGTTGGAGCTAATTAGTATTAAAATAAATTAACATCCTTAGAAATAATTAATGAAATGTAAGTCAATATGACGTTTTTTTTAACATCTGCTTTGTGTAGTAGGAACGTTAGCAGCGAGGATTAAGTCGTATTCAATATTCATGAATTTAAAGAAAACAATCAGTACGTTGTATGTCATTATGCATATTTAAATTGAAAATTAAGAAAGCTGAGACCTCACATAACGATTTTTAACGAGGACAAATTTTTACCAAATACCATTAGCGTAAAAAACAAGAATCGACATTTAGTTAAATTATGGTTTTTCGATTTCTTTTAGGTGTCTATATTTATATCGTGCGTTATCTTATAAATTATAGATGAGATGTTGAAACGAGTTTCAAAGATATTAAATTAATATTCTTGTTTCCTCTTCGAATAGCGATTAATAAATTCTTATCTCTGACTATTGGTATATGTATTTTAAGCGCATACATTAATGCGAAAGTGCCAATATTTCTTTCATTAGCCAATTCATTTGCTTAATGTCCATACTCGGATCATAAATGTCGTCGTAAATAACTACATTTTCATTTTCATATTTCTCACTAGCTCAAAAATAATGGATCGTAAATTATCTCGATTTATTCAGGACCACATTAGCCACTCACTTTTCCCGAAACGTCAAAATACTTGATCGAAACCGTTTTGAAACTTAGCCGCGTTAAGTCGCTCATAAAGTTGTACACCTTACAGCACGCATATTTTCGGACTGTTTTAAAACCGCAATCAATTCCAGTCAAAGTAAATTAATAACACTGCCGGATTCGGTAATAGCTATGCTCAATTCCATTCAAGTAGAGCTATCGCATTTTAGACCAAACGCTAATTGACAATTAATATAGAACGCACGCTGCGAAATTGTTTTTAAATTAACGAGCTTAATTTCCTTTTGAAAGTTTCGTTCGAAGTTTGATTTTTTCGTGGGCTCGAGGCCGCCAAAAGCAATAATGCAACTCACCTATCATATTTAGTAAATCGCCATGTGCGTTTAAATAATCTAAAACCCATCAGACGAGCTGTCTCACGATGACTAATTAAAGAAAACGTGACAGTCCCGCGGTTTGTGTTCGATTATGTTGGAGCTGCACGATATGCATATGGAATTACCTAAGTATGACAGATGGGACAATAGAACACAATCTGCGTGGCTGAACACTGGCGCGTGTTTCGATTTTAGTTTCCATTTTGTACACAGCAAATGTATGTGGAATATTGATTTGGACTTTTTTACAAATATACCTACCGTTTATACACGTACGACTCACTACAAACACAACTTCATTAATCCGAACTGTGACAGCGCCGTAACTCAACACTAATACAAGGAATTTTTGGGATACAGCTATATCTTTTCATTATTTTATCTCGCATGTAATCTGCCGTTTCTTTTATGCTGAAATGCTTAAGATTCTGTTACCCAATCATTGTGGCTTAATGTGACCGTACGCATTATTCAAATTTACTCGACGGAAAAATTTCCGAATTTGCCCTAATCGCAAATGTTTATACTTTATTAGTAGCCTTACGCTAATTGCAAATTATGTTGGACAAAATGTAAATTGCTGCATTTAAATAAAAACGATTTGTAATATTTTCCTTACTTAACATACACTTGATTAAGAGTAACGAGCAAAAAATTTTAACTTTAATTAAGTCTGATTGTAATAATTATTATCGCGCTGGACCCCTCCCTATACTTTCTTCCTTGTAAATTGGTTCTTTAATTCGAATTTATTAATAAATAAGAGAAAAGCTGCCTAATTTTCGCATGTATGCCAGTTTTATTATAAATTTAAAACAGCATCTACAAAAAAATGCAGTTATAAATTTTGAATAGTTCGGTATAATAACTTCATTTTTTATTAAAAATAAATATTAAGTACCTGTTTTGTTTATGTGTAAATTTAAAAATATGTTTTTAATAAGTTAAACATCGTTATTTCAATAATTAGACTTGATTAGAGTAGGTATAGCTATAATTATAATTATTACGCTTTTTATCAGAATATTATTATTATCGCATGTTTTATTTACGACCATCATCAGACTTTATATTTCCGTCACTGTTTTAATTAACAATAATATTTCTAGTGCTGGAAACGGCAAACATTTCAAAATTCTATTATTTAATTTTAGATTAGGAAGATGTAAACTTGTTAATTATGGTCTAAGCGTCAGTACAGATCATGCGCTTGAATAGTACCAACTATTAAATAAATAAATAAATAAACATACACAAAGTTATGTATCACACGCTCAGGGTCTATATAAAATATAAATACATAATAAAAATCTCAAATAATTAATCGTTTGATTTTTATTACGTCAAAATTTAATAAAAGAATCTGAAATTTTTGTAATACGTACCTTAGTGTGCAATTATGTCAAAACGTCTCCAGGTTTTTTTAAATTAATTACCTGAAATCTTTAATTGGATGTTTCCGATTCGAGTTCACATGGAGCCATAAAAGTGTTATTCAAAATAATTTCGTTCATTTTAGGAAACAGATTTATAAAAACCGCAAAGACAGGATTGTAAATGTAAATCTAAATACGTCTGAAAGCTGAAATGTTGAAACGAACATGCAACTAACTTGCGGTTAATAACACTGTCATATCATTGTTTCCTAATGTTTGAAATGATAATTAATCTTCTGAATTAAGCACCTAAATGTAAATATACAGCACTTTATACGTAAAACTGGATATCAAACTGTGGATTATAAATACTACAGTCTACACGAAATAAATAAATCCATAAAAATCTACATTTCAGAGGTTTGTTCACTTTGTTTATTGATCACCTTGAGGAACATTCACATAAAAAAAAGTAAGACAAGTCTACAATATATTTATATCAAACTGAGTCCTCATGCAAAATTGTTCGATTTAAACGAAAAATCATAGTTTCTATGTTTATTTTAGGATCTTTATTGATCTTGGTCCTGTTGGAAGCGTTATTTGTTTTTTGATGATGGTTCAGAAGTCACTAATCAACCTCAAACCTATTTTATGTTTTGAAAGTTGGATTACAGATTTTACAGATTTTGTAAAAATGTTCAATGTGAACAAAAAAAAACATTTTACACCACACAATATTTTGCGGACGCACTTAATACATATATACTTGTTTATATAAACTGTGTACATGTACTACAGTTAATTTTCTAAAAAATTAGAATTAGAATTTTGAATTTTGAATTTCTTTAAATGTTGTTAATTAAAGTCTGTCTTAAGCCGCTTCGCAATCATTATATGTAATTAATAGTACAGTTATATTCCTACTAATTTTCGTGTATATAGAGTGGGTCTTAAGTCAGCACACCATATGGTTGTGTTAAATATTGGCAAAAAATTACTAAAACAAGATCCTCCCAGGCATTTGCTTAACTAAAATTAATTATTTTTTCGTTGAAAACAAAATGAAGAAAACAATTTTTGTTACTCACGACTTACTGTATAGATTATTACTGATTCACTTATATCCAGATAAAGCACTGATAAAAATACGTACATGGTGATAGAGACAAGTGACTAGCAAAAACAAAATGATGATGGAAAAAAGTTATACGTTTCTTAGAACTGATAAAAACAAAAAAACAGATATCTATCAGAATCTATTCACTAAAACAGTTGTTAGTTAACTAATATTAAATAATAGCAAAATCGAAAAATAGTTCGAAAATATCAATTTTAGAAGAAACCGAGCCTGTCTTACAAAAAGAGATAATATTTTTGAGAGCTTCGAAACCATCTATCAAAAAATTTTGTATATGTAAGGTGGTAGGGAGCAGATTAAAAAAAATGGTGATCTGCTAGTGTCAGTTGGTTAAATTTGCTAATGAAAACTTGCACCAAAGTTGCTGCTGTGGATAATCGTGATGAAGAGTCAAAGCAGACGTAATTAAAACTATACACAACTTGTTTCTATAAAACTGTTTTGGATGTCTACAAAATCCACATCACAAAAAACAAACAACACGACTAATTAGTATCTTACAAAAATGCCGAGTGCAATAAAATATAACAGTAAGATGTATAACTATTATACAATTATAATGCTAATTTAGTGATAAATGATATATCTGCGTCAGTGGTCTAAATGAGACTCGTAGTCTGAAAAGAATTAGATGAATAAAATATTAACAAATTAAGTGCTGTAGATCATTATCATTTAACGATGTTTTTCTTTCCTGCTTTTAAAATATGGTGTAGAGGATTTATTTTGTTTACCATTAGCTAATTTTGTAATGTTCAACCCTCTCTAAAGCTTTCAGCGATAACATCCGAGCCTTGAAAAATATTCAGCATTAAATTCAGGTAGGCAACTACATTCACGTAAAACACAATTTCTCAGTTAACCACAATAATTTCCTCCGATATCAAAGAAAGTTGAGTGGTAACGCTGAAATTATACCAACACAAAACAAGCTCGGAGTTTAATATAGGAACGGGGTAATTACCAGTAACATGTAACTAAATGTTGCTACGTTTAAACTGCTTTAAATTAGCGGCAGTTCCGTGAAACTATACGACGGTTACTGATAACATCGTTTTATACTTCTCTATTTATTATTATACAAATGTTAAAAAGCAATTAAGAATATTTGTGACAGGTAGCTAGTTTTGTTGGCTGAAATGAACACGTGTAAATGTTTTTGGTAATAACTACCAAGCAATTAGAGGCCGCAATTATACGAACAGCCTAGACTTATATCTACAACAAATTATAGTGTTGTTTTTCGACGGTAATGCTGATATAATTCATAATAATATCAAAATTATTTCCTTGTCCCATGTGAAACCAGATCTGATACCTGCCAAATTAAACTGATGTGCTGTCATAATTATTTTCCATTCTTGTAGAGAAAAGTCCCTTCATTGAGAGAATTTTTCTCAAAATGCAGTAACTGAACTCGAGCGAAAAAATTCAAATTTTGTTTGACTGTCGTTATTGCTGTTTTCACTTGTTTGTTTTTACTTCAATTATTGCTTTTGGCGTAATCTCACATTGTTAATTTATCCACTGAAAATGAATGCAGGGAAAATATCGTTGTCTGATTATTAAAATATCTGATTATGTAAACATTTTCTTTGTGTTCTCACTTTAATGAAATTTTATTGTGAAAAATACCTTTGCTATGAGTGTCATAATGTCAACAGGCTGTTTCGCTAGAAATGGGGCCCCCCTCGTAGGAGCATTATTTATTAGACAATTTTAATGAAATTTTAAATTAAAACATTAAATTTTATAATGTACCCGTATAGACTTCAGCGATAGATTTATTAACACATGCCAATTTCTAACAGTTACCGAATTTAATAAGCAGTTAGGGCGTTCCAACTTATGTGTTCAGTCCATATGTTTTCGTCATTGTAGGAGCTTCTGCAGCCGCAATGACTCAATCGTGTTTGATTTCAGGAGTAATTTCTCTCTCTTATTCAATTATTGGTTGCTTCATTTTTATTAAAATAGCTTATTTTTGAAAATTTACGTCAGAAATATATTAAATAATGGATCTAAAGAGTATTCTTGTATTTCCAAAAACCGCGTAATTTCTAAGGCGTATAATTCTAATAATTTATTTTATCATTGTGTTTGCACATATTTGTAAACTTCGTCTTAAGAAGCGTTCATCTAGAAACAAACCCCTAATTAGTTTACAAATGTAAACAAACAAGCTCAAACAGAGCCAGTTTAACACATCTTTTCGCTTATAATATTTGAGTTCGAAACACGTATAATATGCTAATCATCTGAATTTCAAGAAATCTCTTCAGGGGTCTATTATAATCCACGTAATTTACATCTTAAAAATCATTTCCGTAAATTCAAATAGACAGACAAGATAATTTGGTTGAAATGCAATTTTTTTTAAATGGCTAAATTAAAATACACATTTTGTTTAAGTGTGCAGTTTTAATGATGGGTTATTTTGAACTGAATATTTATAATCTCCTTATTAAGAAGTGGTAGTAATTTTATTCTTCTTAACAGCCCGATTAAAACTTATAATGTCATAATATTTTAAATTAAAATATATGAAAAGAGTAAAAAATAAAATTCACGCACCGAAAAAATAAATGTCAATAGACGACCAATAAATTAAATAAGCAAAATTATAATTTTTAAATAACAGGTAACTATTATCCGTTTATCCAACATTTTTTTATTGGGATATTAAATATATGGGCGTGTACGGAATATTATAAACTAGTCATAAAAATAAACTTTCAAATGTGTCTCACGGAAACGAAGTCGCTCCTTTCAGGGAAGACTATCAAAATGAATCTCTGTTACTCCAATATTCATTATAAAATGAAGAAAACTCCAAAAAATCGTGTTTGCTGCTCTTGGAATCAAGTCTTCTTTAATCTGAGTGTATGAAAGTGGAAAAAAACTATTACATATATTGTGGTCAAAGTAAACGAGTGTAATCAATATTATTTTGTGTTTTTGTTTGAAGTCAAAAATGTCGTTTCTAAAGTAACTTTGACTCTTAAAAATGTGCGATTCAATTCCATTCAATTTTCCAGTATTTAAGACGAGGTATTATGGTGTCAACATAAATTGTAAGCGTTTGCGGTCAATAAAAACGATAAAAGTAATTACCTGCGTTGCTCATTAGACATTGCATTAAAATATCCATTTATTTTATTCCACACATAAAAATGATGTGGTGGTAACTCATCCAGTCAACCATGCATCATGGATAAAAACAATTAGAAAAGTGTTGTACTGCTTTATAGTTAATTCACTACACATGTAATAACAAAGACTGATTGTGTAAGCTCGCATTAAACCTCTGATATCGGTACTATAAATGTTAAAAAAAGCTAAGTAAAAATATTGAGTTATTTACATCAGTCAGTAAAGAGATGTTTGAATACTGCACAGACTTCTTAAAAAAAAATAATAACAGTATATTACTTCTTTAACTTTCAGATTGTTTAGCTTTAACTTGAGTACCTTAGTATTTACCAAGAGAGAAATTTGAGATTGTAGCCTAAAAATCTTTTGTGGGATATACTTTTCACATAATTTATAAAGATTTTAGGAACAAAATAGTTGCGTCAAATTCTTGAGTAAATGGAAGCTTCATGTGAAATGAAAACATTATATCTTAAAGAACATTTCATTATAATTTTGACTTTACTTAACCAAATTATCATGGCTTATTTTATGGTATATATGTTCTTAATAATTAAATATGAAGAAAGATATGAACATGACTGTTGAAGAAATATAAGTATTTATCCAAACTAAATTTCGTTTATTCAAAAAATTAAATTTTAATAAATGGTTAAAATAATACGTGATTTTGGAAATATATAAGTTTGTGAAATGTTTCCAGACCAGCTGGTGAGAAATGATTATCGTATCGTGCTACAGATTTAATTTTCAAGTTTAACCCAATTTCATTCTCATTACAGCACAAAATAAAAAAATCGAGAGGATGTAGCTAACTATTTCCTACAAACAACATCTGAAAATCACGCAATAGTGACTGATAAACAAAAATAAAGCAACTAATTGCCATCCATGTTCGATATCTATTAAATCTAGTACAATAATCAAGCATTTTTTACATACAATTTTCTGTTTCCTGGAAAGTGTTAACATGCATCAAAATCGAAGCGTATATCACTGGGTCATCGGCATAAAAAATAAAATAATTAAAGTTGCATGCTAAATTATTCCGTAGGCATCCACATGTTATCTTACAATCAACATGTGTGTTCTAATCAAGAATGCAGCACGGTTCATCCAATATTAAAGACAATACACACAGCGAGCACCAGAAGGCGAGCCTCCAAATTCAGGACACGCCATCAGGATCTCGACTACAATGCTTGTCCAATCAAAACATACTTTGATGGTGACTCCTCAGTCCCAAACATAAAGGATCAAACTTTGAATATTAATTAATGTGAGGGTCTCCTTGCTACTACGTACACTTCTTCTTTTTCTCTAGATACGCGTCTACAACAAAATTAAACAAAAAATTCAACTGGACCCTCAGCAATAAAACTAAAATAAAAACTTATTTTGAGGTAAGTCAGCGACGGTTTAAGGTAATTAAAGTTGCTGCCACAGTCATTTGAAGTTTCCCAAATTGTCCTGTATGCGCCTTTAACGTAACACTTAGGGTTCTAATCTGACAAGGAAGTGGTAGCTTGGAGCACGGAACATTCTAAGAGGAGATTTAGACAGTATTGTAAAATTAGAGAGCTTGATGTTAGGCAACTTTCCCTTTGGAGTGGCCTAGAACCAAAAAATTTGCACAAGAAGTGACGATTTATCTAAATAAATAATATCTTATAGTTTAATACTGTTTGGCATATATATCAAGATAATGGTATAATATATTATTAAAACTAAAAATAGATTTGTATTAAAACCTTTCTGTTGTTATCATTAACATGTATTATTACCACAGATAACAGGAATTATTGCTAACAGTACAGCCGGTACACTGTGACAATTATAGTGAAATAACGTGAGATCCCTGTTTCTTTAAACAATAAAATTAATTGCTACCTGTGGTATGTATTTTCAACTTAAAAAAAAATTAAAAACCTAATTCACTGTCATAATTATTGGTATTTTTTTGGTGTCGGCCGTTAACAGTAAAAAAAGCTGCGGTGGAAAATTTAGAAAAGATCAACTTGATCTGATGCTGAAAATTTACAAATGGATATGTTGTACTTTGGTTTATTTTCGTTTATACATTTGGCAACGATTTTTCGTCAAATAAATTTTAGTGGGTGGTTTCATCATTCTTGAACTTTTGTAGAAAAGCACTCAAATTTCATTGAAGTACAGCTGTCGCGGTATAACTTTTATTTCATGTAAACAAATAATATACGAGAAGGTGATGTTTAATTTTATTTTAAGGTCACATTTACAAGTTTTATTCTGCTTGGATAAAATTGGCGAATAATCAATAAAGTTTAAATTGTTCATGAAATACGATCACACTTCATGGACATTTCAATTGTTCGTTATTAAAATTTCACCAATCCGAACATGCGCAATTCTTCGGTAAATGTGTATAACTCCAAAAAAATATCTTCTCGATTAGAAATTTTGTTAATGTTTTAGGTTTATATTGTACCTAGACATGACTGTGAAACTGAGAATGGAAACTGTAAAAAATAGGTAAAAAATAAAGTTTCACATTTATGAAATAGCTGTTCTAAGACATTAAGACATAAGACATACATTACGTCAATTGTTTTACTTTTTATGGAAGCCATACTTATATACCGTCATATTTCGTGAACTATCAGAATATATGATCATATTCTTGATTAAAATGCGCTCAAGACATCTCATTTGTTATCATTACCGTATCAGTGGACCTTGCTGAACCACAGTGCAAACCATAGCATCCAAATCGTAGTCAGAGTAAGAATTTATTATTTAGTTCAAATGATACAGATAAAATTCACTTTTGTCAAACTGATGTGCTCTATGAAAATATTAAATGGAGACGATGTTATTTTTGAATTCACAAAAAACATTTAAACGTTTAAGTTTAGTAAAATTATAAAATTACTCATTAATAACGAAGCATTTTGGATAACAAGTACATTATGAAGTTCGTTCTTATTACAAATGGCGGTCGCGTTAAAATACGACTATTAAAAAAGTTAAAACACGATCTCAAAAACATTTTTTAATAATACAGTTTAGTAAATGACGTCAAGTAAAAATTAAACTTTTCAAAATTCCGGGTGTTGGAAAGAAAGACTTAAGGTGAGAAATGTGTTTTAGTTTTTTTTTTTTCGTGCTTCTTAAACTGTTTAATTGTTCACAGTACTTTTTACATAAAAAAGGTGATTTTTACCTGTAACTAATAAAACGAACATAATAGTTTTATTTTAGTAGTCTTTACAAATTTTTTCTGTCATGAGACGAGATTATATATTTTTTTGGAGTTCTTATGATGATAAGCATCTAATTATTTGGAATATATGGATACAACTTTGACAATAGGAAGTTATAGAATTTTTGAGTTTGAAGATGTTCACCCCAAATTTAATGAATTATATGGAGTTGTTTAAGCAGTCACAGAGTAAAAAAGCGAAAACCAATTTTAAAAAATTAAAAAAATGTATATATAAACTAGTATTAAAATATTTTTCAAAATATGACAGTGAACTCTTCTTTCACCTAGGTCATTTTCAGGATGTACAAGAAACTTATTGTGTCAGACAAACCTTAAGAGTATCTATATATAAAGAACCGACTGAGTAATCCTTGATAAAAAAATGAAAAATACATGCAAATACATACAATACAATGCAAATTTAAATGTTAGACAGCATGGAATTTTCACTACAGAACATTCGTGTTGGGATGGAAGCAACCATGATAACTTGCAAAAGAAATTTATGCTCACATTCTTTGCATTAGAGTATTATTAAAAAACGTTTGACTGTGTGAATAAACATTGTGCTGTTTTTTTTCATTCCTATGATATAAATTAAGGGATAAAATCATTTGCCTATGTAACATTCTTATACTTACAAAATTGTAGAACACTTGGTATATTTATTTTCTAAAATATTGCACTCTTTTGTAAATTTAGCCCCAACTAGCTAAATCTAACCTTTGACAAACCTATACACATCTCGAGTTATAAAGTAATTTATTCGAAAAGCGAGATTTGGGCCTTGAAAATATTTATATTTTGGACGATTTTTAATTACTTTGCTATTAATCAGTTACATGATTAATTTCACAATAATCCTACTTCATTAGTTTACGTCTATGATCATAACATGATCCGAGTCACAAAACATTTCATATAAGTTTTATAAACAATTATCTATCATAGACATTATATGCCACTTCTTCCTGCAAATTTCTCAAAAATTAACTGGATATTGTTTTCGTTTTTTTTTATTCACGCCCGTAAACTTGTATTTAGGCCATTTCTCAGGCAGGGGACATAATATTTACCTAGAATCTAAATCAATGTAAAAAATTGGACTTCAAAATTTTTCTTCGTGTTTAAGTAACCATATCTACCGAAATAATAAAAGAATTGATTTGAAATTCAGAAAGGACTGAAATGAAAATTGCAGATGGGAACAGAAGAAACCTGAATACAATTTCTCAAATAATTTTTGAGGAATCTTGTAGGAGAATGTGACATGTAATGCCTATCTGAAAGCATTGTAATTACATAATGGCCCGGTACTACGTCTCCTAATCTTAAACTCTTTTACTACAAGATATAACACTAGTAACAATGATCTTTTATAATTGAATTAACTAAATTTATCAATATTTATCAAATGGTATCAAATCGCCTTAATATTTCATTAAAACACATTCTTTTAAAATAACAAAAGTACGCAGTTATGCAGTTTTATATTTAATTTATTTACTACATATCATAAGATAAACGTCTGTAAGACAGTAATAAATTATTCCATCAGTTTCCAAATTGCAAACTTTTGCATTAGAAATAGAAACTGCGTTACGTTTTTTTTTTCAACAATTTTCTTAGAGTTGTGTGTAATCTGCATTTACTAATTATTTCGGAATTAGTAACAAAATAATTTTATAAAACTTAAAACAACTCCTTCAACTGACCACCAGTATACAGCGATTTAAAGTAAAAAAAGGTATTTGGTATTCCAGTAAAAATTCCACGTGCTATCGGGTAGGCGTATCTAAATTTTTCCATAAATTTTGTCGAAATGATGTCTTTTAGAGATATTTTTAGTTAATTATTATTATAACTAAATTTACAAGAATTTACGAGGTAATTATTATGCTGTTATTAATTATTATCAACAAAACATTTTGGTGTCAAATTGTACTTAAATAGGCAGGTCTATGTTTTTTTCTTAGAAATACGAAAACACAACTAACGAAAAATCTTCGTCAGTGAATATTCTAGCACTAATTTGTAATTTAATCATGTTATCGTAATCAGAGTTAACCTTCGATTGAGAAATGAAATTATTTTAAAGAATTGTGTTCCACGATTTACATAAAAATATTGTTTCCACAAAACAACTTGGCGTAATTGAAACAGGAAAATTAACGTTAAGAGAGAGTACCACTAAATATTCCTACATATCATACCACGATTATGTAACGTTTTAATTTGCGAGAAATAGATTGTAGTGAGATTATTTTAAGCAACTGTTGGATTTGCAACAATGAAATTGACAAGAACCTTCAAAAATAAACTGTATGATGATGAATCAGTGTTTTCGTGAAGATGTTTTCCTGGTGATAATATGAAAATGAAGATCTTTCAAAAAGCACCTTTGTCATGTGTTCGTTACCAGTCACTTAAAACATAATGCAAGTAAAAATATACTGGCTGGTGCACCTGAGTTTCAAATTGTCGGATGTCAAAATCGCTCTTGATTTTGACAGCAGTTAACAGTCATAGAAACTGCACTGAATAAATCCACAACAATCCATTTCTCACAAATATTTGATGACTTTTTGCTGTCAACCTTGACTCAGAAATATTAATTCCTGAAGAATAGAACCTTTCAACACATGACGTTCCTTAAACAGATAAAATTACACAGTACAATGGATTACATAAAACACCGAGTGTTTCGTGCAGACTGTGCAGTTGATGAATAGTCCTTGATATGTTCCGCCATTTTAAAAGCTGTTTTCACAGACCAGTTTAATTGAGTTTCTAGAAAATGATATTCGAGGACGAAAGAGAAAATTTGAATAGAAATGGAATAATAAAAACATAATGGAACAACCTGCACATTTGCGTTAGTTCGCTCAACATTTAGAAAAAAGGAGGCAGAGGAAATTTGAAAACCATAATGTCGCAAACGGAACAACTGTAATCTAATTTGGCAACTGGTCTTAACCGTTCAACAACTGAGATTATTCTGCTCCGATTTTGTTGTTGTTGAGTCGGTCGGTCATCCTACCTGGTGCGAAAAATAATCGTCGTGTCCCCCGAGGGTGTCGTGATGAGGCCGCATGTCGTTTCTGCCCATTTCCCTGCCCAGATCCTGCTCGATGTCTTGATGAATGTTGGAATTGAGTTCGGGATGCGACGATAGATCCTGATGGTGCTGCTGCGGCATGTTCAGATCGACGGGCATTTCCTGACCGTGTCCTGAACACGCGGTCTGCATCTCTCCCATACCCTGCATATCGCCCATCCCCACGCCCATCACCAAAGGGGATACGTGGGACTCCCAGCCGTCCTCCATCTTGGACGCCCACACTTTGATCGGCCCACTCGATTTGAATAACTTTATATGCGTAAGAACAATTAATTAATTATGCACTGAGGGACCGGAGCGATGTTGGTGGTCGATAACACGCGTGAAACTCGAAAATAAAATGGGCATTATTCGGAAGACGTGTCCGTAAACTTTTTATTATAACGTACTCTTAATGCTACAGGTGTTTGTTTTTATTGTACTTCTTTTCCTTCGCCGCCAGATTGTCCGAAACACACTTTATAGTTTATTCAAACACGAGTTTCACATACTAATCATCGTGGCTAATATGTTGGCTTAATTGCTTATTTATAACACCAGTAAAATATTGGAGGAAAATCGTAAAGAGATTCGCCTCGGAATCATAAAAATCACTTTTATACACTGTTTTGTCGTTAACTAATTTTTAATTAGCCAATTAAATTTTATTTTTATTATTTTAGTTGCTTGCTTAAATTTTAACTGTCCAAGCATTACTGTCCACTCTGATTTACGCCTCTTTTAAATCACTGTTCTCGACAGACTGACCGACGAACATCCACAAGCAAAAGTACTGTCACCCGAATTTGTCACTGTCACTCTCCCCCAGGACGAAGGAGCGAAAGGCGCGGTGGCTCCGGCTCCGGAGAGGATCTTCGACCTGGTGCAGCGAGCTCGGTTCAGGTGCGGAGCGCGATGTCGTGTGTGCTGGTATAGGTGGAAGGAAGGTTCAGTGTAACAATGTGTGTGTGTCGGCAGGACAGCGGTGCCGTCGGCAGCGTGAGGAGACTGCGTGAGGTCGGTGGTGACCGCCCCCCTCTACCCCCACCGTGATGCACCGTGCCAACCCCCCAAACACTATTATAATTAGCTGCACGGTGTACACGAGCGATCCCGCGAGCCCCCCGGTCGCCGTGCCCCAGAGCTCGCCGTTATCACCAGAACTCGCGAACTGGCTCCGATTGGGCGTCGCGCGGCCCTCCAAGAGCCGAAATCATTTTTCGAGAGAAAACCGTCCCGAACTCGTCCTCTGCGGCGTAAACGGCGAGATTGAAAGAAAAAGTCGTCGGACGTATTTCGATGGCTCGACGACTTCCCTGAAACTAGCGTGGATCGACGCGTCCTCGCCTTGTAAATTTTGGAGAGCTTTGCCTACACGACAAAAATGCGGTTTCGAGGATTAAGTATGTTATCGGGTCTGGCAACCGCGAGTTAGCACTCATCGTCAAAGCCATTGGCGATGATGTATCGCGAGGTCGACGAAATCATGCTTGAGACGTTCGCGTTTGGTGTTTTTTCGGTTCTTACACTTCGGGCTTCCTAATTTCTGCTCGTTTCTCTTTTCAACAGTAGTTTTGCTGTGACGAAATTTTTTTGATTTATACTTGAAGATATGCTTTTTATCTCCCCCGATCTTTCAGACGTTATGAGATGTGATTGCAGTTTAATGCATTCCTGCCGTCGCTCTTTTCTATATTCAAACCATTAACATTGTTTTGTCGCCAAGTCGTGTTTTTTCTACGTCTACTTTTTAAAAAATACATTTTTAGAGAAATACATAAACAAATTGACACAGCATTTATCTTGCCTTTATCGTATCAAAAATTCATGGACCGTATTCATATAATTTATGAGTAATGATTGATATAAATTTCATATTGGAACTCATTTTATCAGCAAACATTGACTGTAAATAAAATTTTTGGCTGTGTAGTAATCACTGTAATTTGTTTAAGTTATTTGATGTATTTATTTAAACTGGATTAAAAACATTTTTCAAACATTTTCTTGAAAAAGTACCAAACGTCCTTAAACATTGTTTATAAATTACTTGACATCGTCAAATTTAAATAGATACAAAATTTGAAACCAGTGTTGTTAAACACATCGTGCGACAATTTCTAATTTGTATCAAAATAATTGCTAAAAGGATTTTAGTTGCATATTAAATCAAAAACAAAGGAATAAGAAAAACGAGTGAAGAATTAAACCAGAGTGACTATAAAAAAGAATCTGAAAACCACATATTTTCTTGCAAAACTGAATAGAAAACATTCAGAATATTTGGAACAAATGAAGATAATCTTGTCCTAATTTCCTAGTAGGTGTGTGCAAAAAATTTCAAAATTATACAGAATATTAAGAGTCGCCTATAGGCAGACCGAGATGGAAGAGACAGAAAATTTAAATTCTAATATGAGTCATAAAATTTCTTGACCTTCAAATGCAAGATGTGGTTGAAAGCTGCGACATCCAATAAAATGATTTTTTTTGTATTTTATATTTATACATTTTTTTTTAAATTTCGAAATAATTTTGCTCTCATCTCTAACAATTGGTTTCAAATTACGATTTGCGTAGATTTTTTTTAATAATTAAATTAAAAGTTTGCCAATAGTTTGCTTCGTTGACAAATTGGCACAATCATTAACGAAAATGAAAGAACACCTATCAGACTGTTGTACTTTAACGATGAATGTATTTAGGAACTTATTTACCTTAGTACTGTGAGATTCGTCTCTTAATTTCGACGTTAGTTGTACGTATCTAAGTATATTCTGCTTTAACATGTTATTACTAAAACACATTTTACAAATACCCTTGTTCAAAATATTGTTATTAATTTTTTCGTTATTTACTAATCACCTATACTTTACTCATTTCATTTGCTCAATTTATTCATATGCATGTGAAATACATAACAATAGTTTAACAATGTATTTTATTTTAATGAATACACCTTTAAAAATTTTATTTTATTTTTATTTAGACGAGAAAGGTATTTATTTTCGAAAAATGTTCATTTTCATTATTGACTTAGTATGATGTCCGAAAATCATATACGAATTAAAAAGTTTTTTTAAAATCTATTTATTAAATCTTCTTATGAGGTTTTAGATCTATTTTTATAAGAGGAACATTACACGACACTATATTATTTTAATTTAATAGTAATAAAAAAAAACGATTATCACCTAGGGTTTTATCATTATCCAATTTTATTTTAATGAGAAATAAATAATAATAAACTCTTTTACAAAGAAAAAGAAATTCTTGTCATGTATTTAGAACAGTCTTGAACATTTTTTTTTGTGTTAAGACTAGTAATATTCTTCAATAGAGCAATACATGAAATAAGATATTAAAATGAGTATGCACAAAGCCAAATATTTTTGTATGGGAACAGAATTAAATAATAATATGGTATAGGCAAATAATAAAAAAAAATTAGCTTGAGAAGAACATATCGTTAATTCAACTCTTATAAAAATAGAATAATAGAAGAAAATTCTAAGCTACCTAAATGAACATGGTAAGAAGAAAAGCCGGAGTATAACATGCAGAAAGAATGGGAAATTAAACGACTAGAAACCACGTAGGAACACCGAAATAATGAAAATCATCGATAGACAACAATCGATTTAGATTTAGTTGATTAGAAGAAAGATTATAGAATCGAAGCCGGAAAATAAGAGGAAGAAGGGGAGACTAAGAATATGGTGAAAAAGAAATGGGAATGCAATATGTTCAAAACTTTGATATGGAAATACCCTGTTTTATTTTGGTGTATCATTTCACTCCGTCGTTCTATTTTATCGCATTTTTCTTTTTTTTTTCTGTTCTTCAGTTGACATAATTAGAATCATACTCTCCTAATGAGAATATTCTTTTCTTTATAGGATATAAGTGTTATTCCCGAAGCAGCTATAATGTCTATAGTTCTATCAGTGTTTTTCAAAATTATGTCACCATTAGAATAATTATTTAAATTTAAGAAATAATGAAAAAGAAATTTACTGAAACCCCAACAGATTCACCCTTTCAAGTTCAAATTAAAAAATCGTTAAATACTTTGAATAAACATTAAAACATTAAAAATAAGTTTACCTAAATATTATATTTTTCAGTAGTGACTTACTTTTATATATAATTTTAAACAAATAATATAGATAAAAATGAGTTTATTAATTCTAATTTCAAATAAGTCGAAATTATCCTTTTTCGTCTTATTTTACTTATTTAATGACGCAACAACATAAAACTGAGATCGGAGAGAATATTTTATAAAATACATTTTTTTTTACTTTAGAACATTTATTGGGTACTATTTTTTGTTTCATCTTTATTCTTTCTTAAAAGCGCAAAAATATAACAGCCCTTTGTTGCAGCCATTCTAAGAATCACTTTTCCACTTGCAGCTATAAATTTCCATTCCCAACAAACAACATTAACATACAGCATATATTCTAGGTCCAGTTTATTTTTTTGTATTCACATAAGCTCTATTGTCATGGTTGCGTGCAACTTAAATTTAGTATAAAGTTAACCATAATGCTACACAGTTTTAGTTATGTTTTTAGTAATTTTTTACTCGCATTTTATAACGGCAAAATTTTGCTTTTACATTTCTATAAAAAACTATTTAATTATTTCATTTTATGTAAATCTATTTACTGTTGGTCTGAGTTAGGTATATATTGAACGTTATGATGGTCATTTCAGGAAGATACAGTTACGTATTAATGAAAATTTTACTAGTTGTATCCAATGTAATCGCTTCTTATTACAACGTAACAATCAGGGTAAGCTACAGAGAGCAATGAGTGGATAATAATATTTGATCATCTTGTAAAAAGAATGTATAATGGGCTTTAGCTAACGGAATAACGGGATTATAGTGATCATGGCCCGATTTACAAATCCCCTTTATGTTACCTTATAAAAATGACAGTAAGCGTAAAATATCTCTTTGAGAAATGTAAATTTTATTATAAGTTATCGTTCTGAGGATTAGTCGTAATAATTCGAATTTAATTTGAAAATCCAGAGGTTGACAAAATATATTCAATTTAGTCATCAGGCCCGGGCGAATTCCCAAGATCGCTCTTTAAAGAATTAAAAATCTAAAATTATGCACATCGATACCGTTTCAGCATTGAAATAGTGCCTAATCAAGGGTATTACATCGATAGTGGTACCTATTTAACATAAAAATTTCAATATAAGAGAGTCAAGCCGATATGTCCTTTATTCCTCGGTAAACCTGAAATTTATTGTCTTCAAAATGTTTACCAGTTTATTTGATGACCATTTATCAGTTCAAATAAATGTCGGTAATTCTGTAATAAATTCCGAAAAGCTCGCTTTAATCGAAAATACCAATGTTCGACACACTTAAGGTCAAAGGTGACATGTCAAAGGGACACGGCCCAGAATTTGAACGATTTGTGTGAACGCTTTCATTTGCTGTTGATGGAAAATAAATTTCCATAATTCCAGAACTATTTACAGAAATTTACCATTAGTTGACATAATTTCTTACGGTCACGCAAACTGTTGAAACCACCTCCAAATAAAAATATGCTATTTATACATTAGTTGAGATTAACAAATAGGTGCGATGTAGACATTGCAGAGGAATTTATAAAACTAATGGCCAAATGTTATGCATCTTGACTAAATATGTTGCAAAATAAAAATGTAACGCGTACATCTACAAAGAAACTTGTTTACCTTGTAAATCAGAATTTAATGCAAAAACCTATTTAAATCTGTCATATTTTTATTAAAATCTGCACTTTGGAATAATTAATTTCAATGAAATCAAATTTATCTAGGAATTAATGCGAATACACGAAAAGACAAAATCCATAATTACTAAACCGAGTTACTACATCATGTTCATGAACTTGTAGACACGGTAACATTTTTAACAACTTACCTACAATATGTTTATTACATGAGTGTATACCATTTTATTAATAAATTGCGATAGTACTCTTATGATTTAAAACTAATGCTAATGTTCCTGTTATGTTACAAAATTCACCGTGTAAGAGATCGAGAACGATTTACAGTAATAAATTTCTAGAACTTGTTCTACATGATCAGACCGAATTTCTATTTGTTGTAACCATAAATAGTTGTTTAAAAGAGCTCAAAAGTAAAGATTATCAGCTATTTAGAATATTAAGTTTATTTGGTGTCAAAGTGAGGATAAAAGTATGTATTCTATCAGGTAACTTATAATGAATAAAAGACGTAGAATTTATTATTTTTTGAGATTATATCTTTAATTTATGCTAACGATCATTCTCAAGTGCGATTAGCAGGATATATAGACGTTTTAGAAATGGAATATGGAGATATGGAATTAGAAGAGTTACCCGGCTTAAGAGAGTAAAATTGACGATCGATTATGTATTTTACTTAACCCAAGTTGTTTTCTAGGTTTGTAGAGTTGGCCAAAAGTTACGATAACGTAGTTCGAACTGTGGTAGACATTAGATTAGAGCAATCAAAACTCATACAATTCGACCGACAAACATTTTTATCGAACATAATCACTCCTTTAAATAAAGTTGAAGTTGAATCATCCGTTAATAATAAGACGATGTAAATATTTGTGGGTATAATCTATCCATAGGTGAACATTTCAAATATCGTATATTCAAAATAATAGAAAATGGTGAAAACAGAATGGAATCAACGTTTTGCGAGAAAACTGTATAAAACGAAAACAACATTCTGTATTAATAAAAATAATTAAGCATGTCCTTATGTCCTTAGAACAACTAAAGTGGACATATACTTATTATCTTAGTTTAATGTCACTTTACTACATCAGTTTTAGGAATTTTTTAAATGTGTTCAATTTTTTTGTAGAATACTTACATCATTAAAACTTTTATAAAATGATATTTGCCTGGAGACAAAAGGCATTTAAAAATCTGTATAACATAGTAACGTTGATGAGAGTTCTTATTCCTTAGTGTGGGTATATTAAGGTATAAAAACGTAAGAGTTACGTTGTTAAGTACTTCCTTTAAATGCCCGTGAATTAAACATACAAGACAATTACATTAAAAGTCAAGTACTTTTTCTAGTTTTCTCTAGTTGTGTCGGTGACATTTCCTTAAGTACCAACTGGTTACTGGCATGCTTACAAACAATAGTTAATGCACCTAATTATTACGCTATCTAAATAAATTATTCGCAAAGTCGTTAAAAGTGGTTAGTCGCTGTCATGATAATGGAATTCAGATTTGCTAATGATGTATCTATTACAGAACTGGTCACATGTTGCATGCATATTCGCGAAAAGAAATGAGTAAACACTATAAGAAATACATTTCTTGTGTTGTTCCTGCATATTATATGATAAGAAAGACACTGTAGTCAGATCTTATACCTACCTGACAAGAAATTAAATAACTTTGCTGTGTTGTTTTTATTAAGGAAGTACCTAAACATCTTTTTTCTTAAAAGATTGATTTCATCTAAGTAAAGAATAGTAAAATGTCAGAACAAACAATAGCCAATAGTGTTATTTGTATAAAATTCATTCTATTTTAGTTTTATGTATTCTGTGTTTAATGTGTTTATTTCGAGAAGAAAACAATAATTTCATTCTCCTATCTACATATTTCGCCATCGTTATCATATATGTTAATGCTTTAGTGGCCTATTGATCGACAAGTAACTAATTCACTAGCACCAATTTACTTCTACTAACAAAACTAAAAAATTATGATTAACTGAAGTTATCGAAATATATAAACAATCATTTATTTTGTTTGCTCCCTTTTGTAATTTGATTTACGTAATTATATTATTCGAACAATTAATAGCTGAACCGCTTCTCTGTAGTTATTTTATAATATATGTTATGTAACTCACCACCACCTGGCCACTTGGCATTTAGGTCAGATATTTATATCTATCGTCACGAATTTTGCTATTAAGGGATGATACATTTTCAGTTATATATATATATATATA